>LBNU01008182.1:0-10577 GCA_014162995.1 Artemisia annua
TGGAAAGGGGGGAGAGGGAATTAAAAAAAAAAGGCAACGTTCGGCTGCACGCAAGACTCCATCTGTGTGCTCATTTCGGGAACAAATGGCTCTAGCGAAACCACGAGGCGTGGGAGATGGTAGTTATTTTTTCAAGGCGTTTGGGATATCGTTTCAGGATTTTGGTTGTTATGGTCATTGGGGGCTAGGGGATTGTGTACTGTCATTCCTCTTCTTCAAAGAGGGTCATTCCAAGTCGATGGTGATGCCATTGGTTCATATATTGCCGAGGACGTTGCTCATCCTACGCATGCTCCCTCTCAGGTCGTCGAAACGGGGTGATCAAGATCTTCTGAGGTGGCTCAACGGCGTTTCGAAGGTGATTCTATAGACTAGAGGGGTTTTCGTGTACCATGAAATGGCGGCTGGAGGGTGTTATCGAACAAAAAACGAAGAAAAAAGATAGACTAAAGAGATCCTAGAAATAAAATAAAATCTCACTAGAGGGTCTAGTGAGTAGACCATAATTAAAAAATAAAAATTACCTAAAACAATAACTATTCCCGGCAGCGGCGCCAAAAACTTGATGCGCGTGGGACTGCAACACGCAATAGAAACGTTTTACCTCTCGAGGGATCTCGAGAAGCTTGCAATCCCCACAGGCAGTGTACCTGACCGATGTAGTATAGTGTAGATGGCAAGTACCAGGGGGATTGATCGTTCTCATCACAGGGAATAGTGTTCGTTGGTTAAAGACTACTTTAATTAAGGTCTAGTGGAGATGATTATTTTGAATATTTTTATATTTTTATGAAAGCAGTAAAATCTCGGTTTTGAAGGAGTGGGCGGAATTAGTTGCTAGTAAAAACTAACCCAAGTATCTACTTATGCAAATTAAATTAAAGGTTTGGAAAACAATGGTGGGGAAGTATGTTTAACTTAATTTCATTACCTAACTATCTTTTACATGTTAATTAGTATGTTGAGTTTGCGTGGATGACGGGTGTATTCCTACAGTCGTAGGGAAGTGCGTTAAATTCCTAACTCATAAGACTCCTACCTCACTCTATGACGTACGCTCAAGTATCCTAATCACAAGCTCCCGATATCAACTACGGATGAAATACTACCTTAAATCGATTAACGCAAATACGATTCACGTTCTAAGACGTTCAACGCTTGTTACCGTATAGGAGGTTAGCCAGTTTTCATTAAGTCTAACGTAGAGAAACATTCATCCAAAAATCACAATACAACATACACATCACATGATAATCAATAGTTAGTTTCATTAGTCTAAGCATAACACAAGTTATTTAGTAGCATGTTAAAGGAAAGAAAAGCCAAACATAAATCATACAACACATAGACATATTGTATGGATTGGAAATGAGATTATCTTGCTAAACATGCAAGTTAGGGGGTAAAAGTAACCTCAAGGTCTTGTAATCACGAGCTAGCGGTTTACCCTTAAGTTCTCACCAAAGTTTCCCTCCTTTAAAACATAAATTCGTCCTATATATATAGACGAATACGGGCTGACGGCGTCAGCCCAAGGTGTGACGCCGTCACGCCGGCGATTAGGGTTTTCGTGATGGCTTCTTGACGTCGTCACGCGCCTTGTTCCAGATATGACGGCTTCCCTGACGCCGTCCACCGAACTAGGCCAAAAAAACTCTCTGGCCCCGTCAAGGGGGGGGGGGGGGGTGATAACTTCAATTTCTTCACTTCACTTTGTTCCTGACGTCGTCACGCTTTGCAGCTTGTGACGCCGTCACCTTCTGTGCACTTTAGGGTCTTTTGAGATTTTGTTGTTTTCCGCACTTTTTCACTCCGAAAACGCCCGAAAATGCTTCTTTTGTGATTTTCTCCTCAAAAGTACCTAAAATGAGAAAAGAAACGACTTTGGGTGAAATCCGATCAAATAATATACGAATTAGGACTCAAACTGACCCCTAAAAACGTAACATTTTTCGTCTCATCACTTGGCTTTAGGATTAAGGATATACCAACTAGGTTAAGTTATTGGCTGTTAGATAACTTCGATGAGGATAGATGCGTACTGACTGTGGATGGTAAGGAAATAAGTATTACGAGGGAGACAGTTAGGGATGTTCTTGGGATTCCAATGGGGAATGTACCTATGGAAGCAGTCGATGAAGCTGATTTCAGACACCCTTTTGTTGTTGAATGGAAGCAGCAATTTGATAGTACGACGAGGTATTAACACATCCCCGTCGAGAAACAGATATACACCCAACAAGAAGGAGGATGGATGTTTAAGCTCAATTTTTGGTTCTCTACTTCACATCAATTGGAGAAGCCAACAAGAACGTACAGTGAACTTAAGGTTTTTTAACTGTATCCAGGATGAGAACGATATCCCTGGATTTGATTGGTGTAGCTATGTTATTCAGTGTCTCGTTAGGACAAAAAGAAGCTGGGTTAGGACCTACCACTATTGCGGGCCGGTGATTGTTCTGTTGGTATGTTATTAATTATAATGTACCAGTTGATTTATTTTTTTAAACTACAATTTGGTTGTGTATTGAAATATGTAATGATACCACAGGTTGTGTACGCTGAATCAATGCGCCAAAGTAGAGGAAATGGGGATGTTGAAATGCCGTTGGTAAACAATTGGACAGTGGACATTTTCAACAAACTAGAAGAGGAGAGGTTTAGTCCGAAGAATGTGGAGGTGAGTCCAAATATCTATGTATCTGTGTGTATTTTTTGAGTTTAAAAAAATGTATGTATGTGTATTTTTTGAGAAAAGGTAAATTATAATACCGTGTTTTGCTGGCTATAACTAAAAAGTAGTGTTATTTATTTGGTATGTTTTAACGTATATATTGTACATGCAATATTTCCAATGTAGATGTGTAATGTGGTTATGGTGTTGTAAAAACAGGAAACTATAAAGAGTCTTTCGGCGAAATACAAAAAGCGGGTGATATTATAGATGATGCAGACGAGGTCTTGGATGCGGCGCTTGAAGAAAATCCTACTAATGAAGGACTTCTTCAGATGAAGGAGCTACGTGATGCTTTGTTTCGGGCACGTGTGTTCCGTGAGCCAGCAGATGAAAGTTCGAAACCAACTAAGGGTGGGAATGATGGGGATTATTGTACTCCGCAAAATGATGTACCAAAGGAATGGAGTTTCAAGGATGCACCGGACGAGCCATTCCCGTTTACTCAGTTCTATGGGACACCATCTGCTTATGTTGCATATAGTGAACAGGTGTCTGCTGAAAGAAGAAGTAAAGAGAAAAGCCTAAGAAGTGATAAGGTAAACGTTTCTAAATTTGATTTGAACATAACACAACCTCCAGCCACACAGGGTAGAAGTGTAGATGTGTCAGGTGGTAACAAATCATTTACTGAAGCGGAGGAGCTATTGGAATCCTTACAGGTGTATGATTCTCAAGATCTACCACATTTCGAGTGTTTTACTCCTGAAAAATTAATAGTTGGTAGAAAAGAATCACGTGTGTCGGGGGATATGTCTAATGGGGCAATTACTCCGTACACAGTTTGTGATGTAGCACCTTTACAGACCATTATCCCAAAGGATACATATGTTAGGCCTAAACGTTATGGCAGACCAGCGGAAGTCTTATGTTTCCCGTGGGTAAGAAGGGCATGTTCTTTGGCTGCTGGTTTGTCGGGGCACGAGAAAAGAGCAACTGATTGTTTGTTCAGTTGTCGTTTATCAGAAACGTAAGTAAAGATGTGTTGGTACTAATTGTTACATATAACCTCTTAAAAGTTTTTATGTGTATTCCAAACTGATTATGCATATGCACCGAGGATCGTGTTTGAGAGCTTGTGCCTCGGGATAAGGATATCAAGTGAGGCAGTAGACATGTTCACAAAGGTCCTAAATGATTCTGAGAGATTACGTGATCCGAAGAAGCTTATGTGCAAGGTGTTTTGTGATACTTCACTTATGGTATGTGCGTTTCTTTCCCATTAGAAGAGTGGTACATGTTAAGCATACGTGAACCTTGTTTTCAGTTATTATTAATGTTGTTAAACGGTCACTAATTAAAAAAAGTACATGGAAACAGCGCCAATGGGATGTAAATGATTTGAAAGGCAAAAAATTGGATATGAAGGAGTCATCAGATAAATTCATCAAAGGCATGAGGCGCATTTTGGAAAGCACAGTGTATGGAACGTTGGCTAATGTGGATTTGGTAATATTTTTGTCCTAAAAATGTCATAACTCATTTTTTGATACATAAGTGTTAAAAAAAAGTTAGCTGTTATAGAAAATGGCTAATAATCTATGTGTATATTTTCATGTGTGATAGGTGTTCTTCCCCATTTGCCAAGGTGGTCATTTTTATGTTGTATGTGTCCATCTCAAAAGGAAGGAGGTACATATCCTGGATAATATGCTTTCAGTGGATGAAGATGCGTCAGATAGATACGGTGGTCTTGTTGATTTTCTGGTACGTCTAAATAAGAATGAAGCTTGTCTTTTTAAGTATTGTGCGGGTAAATGCACGAATTTTATTTTGTAAACTAACTACAGTGTTTGTTGATCAATCCAACAGGTTGCCAGGTTTGAAGACTTCCTTTCATGCGAAAATCATCCAGCACAGGGGTTTCTCAGGTATGCGGACCACATGATCTTACGCTTGGGATGTATGACAAAGAATAACAACATCGACTGTGGGGTTTTTGCCATGCGACACATGGAGACATACCTCTTCGGCGAGGAATATGATGACCTTTGTGGGTTAAGAAGAGAAGGGAAGGATCAACAGCACCAACTGGATGAACTCCGTAAGAAGTATGCGGCAAAAATACTATTAACGGACATAAACAAGAAGAAAGCTGACTTTGAAAATGAAGAACTCACTAACAAAATGCTGCCTTTAGCACAAAGGCAAAGGTTAGAGGCTGCTTCATATGAAAGATGTTTTGCGCATGTTACGCAAATGCTATAGCCTGTAATGGGCATAATAAGTTTTTAGTTACTATAAGTCTTGTTTATTGGTATGGAGTCAATGTTATGTTACTTTTGGATTATAATGGTTGGTGTAGCATAACTTATAACATCAGGTTATTTTGGTACACTTAATAGTTGAGCTGATGTGTATGAGGATGCTAGTCTATCTATTTATGAAATGTTATCTAATTTAAGTATTTTGTTTCCAAAGTATAAGTTTTTATGGGACTAACTTGTGTAGGTTTGAGTATAGTATATAAGTTTTTATAGTAGAAACTTTTATAGTTTTGGTTGTAGTATATAATCTATAACCAGGCAATGTACAAGTAAATTGCAGGCCAAAATAACAATGATTTTGCATTTAAACATGTTTTCAAAATGGGTTAAAACATGTATATGTGATGATCCAAACACCCACATAACCAGTTCACATGTATCCGTCTATATGTGATTGAACCAGTAATCACATCTAACAAAAAAAATGATGAATATGGAGGTAATTAGTAGAATGGAGCAATTTAAAGAAGTGTGAATGCAGAAAAAAAAATACGTTTTATTTGCGAATTCAACCGGCACATTTCAAGTACGCTTAAGTAAACAAAAATAGCCACATTAAGTCTAACGAGAACGTAAATAGAACAGGTTAAAAAACATTCTGATTTAAAAGCTAAAGTAACTACTCATTGTCGTACGCATAATTTTCCTTGTAGAGAACCTGGTGCATGGCTTTTCCTATGTTGTTTTTCCTTTCAGGGCAGTTCCTTGCATCATGGAATCCGTAATTGCCACAGAAACTGCATCGCCTCATTCGGTTGTTCGGTTTCATGAAAACAATCACCACCTGTAACTCTAAAATTAATAAGATAGATCGAAAAGAAATTTTATTTATTAAATGTAAAAGAACAGAACCAGCTTTCATATAAGAATGTAGAGACAAAAGTTTTAGTAGATAGCATAGTATTTACCTTGAATGGAAGAAACGTGGAGTACATGATGAATACTTGGCTGTGGATTATGAGATATGGTGAATAGCTGGTGTTTTTATATAGTGATTAAGGGTAATGGCTATTAATGTGGGGGATTTTTTTAAAGTGATCATATCATGTATAATGGGAAAGACAATCAAACACATTCAAATCATTAAATCTCAAGCATACAAATCTATTTAATGTTACATATATCAGCAAGATATAAAATGCATACCCCATTTTGATGATATTCAACAGATGTCCAAAACACCCACGATGTCCCAAACACCCACGATATATCAGCTAGATATAAAATGCAGACCGCACTTATGCAGCGGGGAAAAACCACTAAGGTACAGAAGGTTTTGGAGGATGGTGACACATAAAAGATTCATGTATATGCAACAAGTAAAACTGATGGTACATAATACGCGTACTAAAGTTAAACAACCAAACACCCAATAGGGTAGAATCTGCCAAACTGATGGTACATAATAAACTTAATGAAGGGATTAAACATTAGTAAGTTTTCCAAAACACGGTTATAGAAACCTGAGAATTTGGGAGGCTGGTATAAGAAACACATGGATATATGATTCATGTGCATGGTTCATACATACATTTTGGCAATAGAAATATATTTAAATAATAATAATAATAATAAAAATAATAATAATCATAATAATGTATTAAATTAAAATGAATCAGAACAAGACATTGGAATACGAAAATAATTCATAAAGCGTTGACAATATTGTTTGAGCAAATGACTAATATTGTTTTAAAGTAAAATCCAAAATACCGAAAGTTAATATGCATCATTGTTTAGTCGTCCAACTCTTCATCATTTGATTCTTCTTGGTGGGACAGTTACGGGAATCATGATAACCAATCTCTCCACAAGCATTGCATTTACGCGGAGTCTTTTTTGATTGAATAATAGCTTTCTCGGCTTGTGTTTGATGCCTCTTAACAGAAACTGATCCTTTATTATGACATTCAGGGGCAATAATGTTAACCTCCATAGGTTCCGTGACACCAAGCGCAGCAGCGTACAATTCTGTCTTGCTCATTTCAGGGGCATTTGGGATGTCGATTTTCACTTGTTCTAGTAACGTATCAAGGTCATCCTTGTAAATGTGTTACTTCTGAATATCAGTGACCAAACGGGTAACCGAATCTTCAACAGTGCCGTAAATTTCCCTTAGAACACCATTAACACATTCTGCCGGATTTGACAGGCTTGCAACGTCCACGGGCCTTGTGACAATCTTGTTGGGCAGAGCATACTTTGACCATCTTCGCTGCAAGTATTTTCTAGGGAAATGGAATACTTTGGACATCCTAAGAACATAAAAAATATGGCGGCACAGCAATCCATAAAACTCGTACTTTAAGCAGCTGCATTTGATGTCACAACTAGCTGGCACATACGTGACCTACATGTTAAAGGAAACCTTGTTTTAAACTAGGCTTTTTAGTGATATAATTGTATTAACATAAAGGTATATATGGATAGTGTTACCTCATATTTAGTTTCAACAGATACACCATGTATCGTTGTGTAATCAACTTCAATATCGCGAATCATATAAGTAAGCGATGTATCATCATCTTGAACACTAAGTGAAAAACAATGAAACAATGACTCGAATATCTCATCCTGAACATCATAGAAAACGGTGTGTGTATACAGTTCTGCGGCTTCCTTTTCAACTTGTAAGTGAGTTTTGAAGTCAGGTGTTGTATATTTTGAGTCATGTGTATTCTTCCCATATTTGAATCTTTGTGAGTCCATTGCAGTATCAAAATGACTAAGGAATTCGATCAAACTCAAGTGTGGGTTAAACAGCTGGCCAAAAAAATGATTCTCACTTTCGGACCTCGATGTCGTGCGCATCAGACCAGACATCGGTTCATGCCTGAAATAGGCAGGTATCCGGTTTAACCGCAATTCGAACATATCTTGAAGCCACTTATGCTCGGTAAGCTCAAAATCTGCCATTATCTTGTTCCACTGTTCATCAAACACTTCGGGCTCAATCCGGTCAGTCCATACAATACCACACAAGCGCCTTTTAAAATCTGTGTCGCTGGATAATGATGGGCCGACCTAAACACAATTGTCAGGGTGGTCAAAAAATGATTTCAAATAAAGATTAATAAGGTTTGCATACAGTTTGCTTTAAAAAATGGTTTATAACGTGTATATGCGTTGATTTCACAATATGTATAAGTTATAGCTTATAGGTGTCAATGAACCAAACACCCAATATGTAATTGTGTATATGTGCGTTTGATAGTATTCTATGTATCAGCATTTTAATATGTTTTCACCGCATGTGTGACTAAACCAAACACCTCCTTAGTTTTTAAGGCTTTTACATTTTTTTTCAAACACAACCGTAAACAAAAAGCCCAACTTACTGTTACTGTAATTAAAGAAGTACTTCAAAAGAATATCTTTGTAGAAAGTTTTGCCATTATATGCCACATACAAATACGATGGCGGCTATCCGGGAGTATCTTTTCAATAGCTATCTTCATAGCCGGATCTTGGTCAGTTACAACAACCTTGGGAACTTTAACGAATATCTTTTTAAACCTCTTCAACAGCCACGTGTATCTTTTGGAAGATTCGCTAGCTAACAAGGCGGCAGCAAATATGACACATTTGTTATGATTATCAATGCCCGTAAAAGGGACAAGCACCATATTGTACCTACATAAAGTACAATGAAGCATGTATATCAGTATCATTATAACTAAAGTAGTTAAGTATAAGGGAAATAAAAAAAAAAGGCATGATACCTGTTTGAACGAAACGTTGCGTCAAATGACACAACATCACCAAAGGCAGCGTAATTACGCTTGGCTTGCTCGTCTGCCCAAAACAAAACAACCAATTCTTTAGTTTCTTTGTCTTGTTTGTATTCAACAGAAAAATTGTCGAAATATTCTGCTCGGCTCAACAGCTTATCCATGACCATTTGAGCATCACGCTCACCGATGAATTCATTCAAACCACGCCTGTAGTTCTTGCAATCAACATCTGTTGCCCCTATATATTCAAAGCCACCGTACATTTCTTTCAACACTTTCCAGGATCTAACGGGGCCTATGTTAACATTAGAAAGTTGGTTTAACAATTGTTGTTTGGAGAAAGTTAGCCTACGGGATGCCCTAAGATACTTGATATCATCTTCATATACCAAACTATGGTTGTGTTTCTCAATAAACTTAGACACAGAATACGTTCCATCTGGTAGTTTCTTAAGCCTAAGTTTTGCGGTACATCCACAACGACAAGATGCACGTTTCCTTCTTTTTATGACCTTAGTCACGCCTAAAGGGTTGGTGGTTTGCGGTTTATAAGAGTTTGGATTTCCATCATTGGGTGGGGGTTTAAAGCCTTGTCTAACACAATAAAAATACTTATTGTTAGGTTCATCTTTGCTATTTTTACCACCACTTTTTGAGTTTTTTTGACCACCCTTTCTAACCTCAAAACCACCTTCTCTTGCATACTCTTTGTAAGCATTTAGAGCTAATTCAAGTGTATCAAAGACAGTACCTTCTACAGGTTTATTAATAACTTTGGGGACCCAATATTTAGTACCGTTAGGAGTAGGTTGACAAATCCCAACCTGATGATCATGAGGCGGCGTAAATAGAGAGTCACCAAATACGTCATGTGGCTCATTGTTCACTGCTCTAGGAGTTACTGGTTCACCTAAAAAAGATTGAATACGGCTTAGAAAAATGTATCAAATAACGAAGTTCTAAATATGTTGTTATTCTATAAGCTAAATGTGTATTGGGTTGAGCATAATTAAGTGTGAAGTGGTTGTTTCAGCACATCTATAAACGATATAAGGGTGTATTGGGTTTAGCTTTTGTTTATACACAGAACATGGTCTCTAATATGTAATGTAACATGGTCTCTAATCTTATTCATTTATATACACAGAACATGGTCTCTAACATATACACAAATAAATTCAAATGTTGTTATTCTATTACATTATGTAAAAACACATGAACATGGTCTCAAATATTAATCATTTATAAACAAAAAAAATTATGATAAATTACAAACATTAAATAACGAATACCTGCAATATAATTATTAGCAAACTGAATATCAATCGAATGACTCATGGTGAATTACAATTAGAACTGGAATTGAATATCGATTGTGAAAACTTGAATGGAATGGAGCTTGTAAACCTTTGAAAAAAATATATGATCTTGTGATAATAATAATTGACTATGAATATGAATGAGCTAAAAATCTGGGATGACATTGAATGATAATCAACCTCATGGTGAATTGAATTGAAGAACTGGAAAAAAACGCTTATTGATTTGTTATTGAATGAGATCGATGTAATTGAATGATATAGTGAATTAAAAAGATTACTAAAATGCCCCCTAAAGTATATAAATTAATTTTTATTATTTTTCTCTTTTATTTTATGGTGATTTAAATGAACCGCCACATGGCCTCCTCCTATTGGTTTTAAGAATGATCTTATTTTTATAACTTTAAGGATGATCTTATAAGAACCCAATTCTATATATATATATATATATATATATATATATATATATATATATATATATATATATATATATATATATATATATATATATATATATATA
>LBNU01008182.1:15616-34707 GCA_014162995.1 Artemisia annua
TATATATATATATATATATATATATATATATATATATATATATATATATAATACCAAAGAAAACTACAAGATAAACCTTAACATATATAAACTAGATACTAAACTAAGCATGCAATCTTGACATGAAAATTAAAAGAGATGTGCACCTTTTTGTATTCAATAGGCTCTTCTTCAAAGTCTTCGAAACCATTGCATGATCTTGTGGAAGCGGATAGATTACCAAGTTTTCCGAAGAACGACACTTTTCATCTCGTTGGTCCCCATTGTCTTATTTGACCAAAGTTGTTTGGTCCGAACATGTTTTGCATTTGACTTGGATGTATGAATGGTGGAATCATTCCCCAAGTATTGAAGTTCCATATTTGATGATTTTTGTGAAAGTTTTGTCTATTTTTGTTTACTCTAGGTTGAGGAGTTTTAGACCTAGGATGAGAACTACTTGGTTTTCTAGGTGGTGGAGTTTTAGCCCTTATTTTTGGTTTAGAGGATTCGGCCTCGGGTTTTAAAGATGATTTATGAAAACTTTTAACTTCTTCATCACTAGCAATAGGTACTAATCTATCTTTCAAAAGAATGTACTTTGGTTTAGATTTTAATTCACTAGTTTCGTCTTCAAATTTGACATTTTTTGTTTCACTTGTTGATGTTCCGGTTGAGTTATATCCTAGCCCGGTTTTATCTTCGGATAATCTTTGAATGCCACTTAATTTCTTGAGTGATTGACTACTATTTTCAAATTTCTCAAGTCTAGCAATTTCTTCCTTAAGTTGTTCATTTTCATTCTCAACAACTATACATTCTTTACATTTCATGATACTTTCTTTACATTTTTCTAAGTTGTGTAGCTTATTTTTTAGTTCAATTATTTCATCTTTTATTTTGTTGTTAGTGCGTTTTAGTATTTTATTTCTAGCCATGACTTTTTGTCCTACTTTGCATAATATACTATATTCGCTATCTAAGTCTTTTTCATCTAAAGATAAATTTTCATCACTATAGTATTCAGTTTCGGAACGTACCTCATTGGATGCCTTTGCCATGAGACACCTTTCTTATCTTGTTGTCTCTTTTTCATCATTTGTCACTATCGCTCCATGCTCCTCCTACAAAAGCCTTGTGGTTTTGACTTCTTGACAATTTCAGACATTCTCCAATAAGATGATTTGGGTCTCCACACTTGAAGCACTTCCTTTCACTTTTGCCATTCTTATCGTCCTTGTTTCTTTGTGGTGTTTTTCTTTCATCCTATGGTTGTCTAACGTATCTTCCTCGTATTTTAAAGAATTTCTTGAAGTCTCTCATGGCCATAGCATACTCTTCGTCGTCGCTTTCGGATGTTGAGTATTCTTCGTCACTAGAGTCTTTTTTTGCTTTCAATGCAATTGATTGCTTTGCTCCCTTTTCCCTTTGACCATTTCGGAGTCTTTCTTTATTATCACTTCATACACTTTCAAGTTTCCAATTAGCTCATCAAGTTGTAGAGTTGATAAGTTCTTTGACTCCTCAATAGCCGTCACCTTAGCACGCCACTTCAGATGGAGAGCCCTAAGAAATTTCCTTACAAAATTCTTGCTAGAAAGTTCTCATCAAGTGCTTTTAGACTTGTGATGATTGTGTTAAATCTAGCAAAGGAATTATCTATTGATTCCTCTTCCGAAATCGTAAATTGTTCATATTGTTGTACAAGAAGATCTATTTTATTATCTTTGACTCGACTATTACCTTGGTGAGTGATTAGTAAAGAATTCTAAATTTCTTTTGCGGTATTACATATAAAAATTCTTTCATATTCTTTGCGTAGCAACGCATTGTAAATCACCATTTTAGCCTCATTATTTTTAGCAAGTTTCTTTTTCAAATCATCGTTTTGTTTTCCAAAATGTACAATTTCATCCCTTTAGTTTCGGGATTATTTTGTATAGGAAGAAAATCACCATTAGTAATAGCATGCCAAAGATCTAGATCCTTTGATTTCACATAAGTTTCAAATCGATTTTTCCAATAAAGAAATCCATCACTTTCAAATAGTGGTGGTCTTTGCATAGATTGCCCATCTAAATATTTTTCCGATTCCATAGATCGTTTCAAGTTTTAAAATACAATTTATTTTAAAAATCTTGTTTGACGTGGCTCCTGATACCAATTGTGGAAAACTAGAAGGGGCGGGGGTTGAATAGTTTTACGTCTTTTTAATTTATAAAAACTTTGCTTTTGAAAACTTCGATTCTAATTTATGTGAAATCAACACTTGCACTATATGAACAATTCTATCTAATTAACTAAGCAAATATAATGTAAATATAGATGTAATGAAAAGATAGAGTTAGAAAGATCAAACCACAACACAAGGATTTATAGTGGTTCGGCTACGAAACTCCTCCTCGCCCTACTCCACTCCCCGAGTCACCTACTCGAGAGTTTTCTTCACTATGTCAACAAACTCCCTTTTGGCGGAGAAACCTTACACACCTTTGCTTACACCGTTTAGCGACACCAAGCAAAATGTCGAGTTCTAATGGTAGCTAGAACAAATATCACAACTTCTCACAACTAATCACAACTTCTACACAACACTACTACTTCACTACATCACTACTATTTCTTCACAACACAACTTCTATCTACTTATCACAAGCACTACACAACTTTACAAATGATTTACACAATCTACAATACTTCTTGATTGAATATTGAAGGAGTATTCTTCTCTTGCACTATGGATAAGGAAGGATTGAATCACTTGAAGCAAAGGCTAATAATCTTATGATCAAAGGATTTAGAAAGATGTTTAGAGAGGATTGGAACTGAAAATTTTCGTGCAAAAGGTTGGGAAAATATGCAGGAATGAACCTGTATTTATAGGCAAAGATTCCTGACAACAGGAGCGTGCCGGCCCCCTTAAAATTAAGGGGGCCGCCCTACTGTAACGGCCAGGAATTTTGTCTTTTTCTGGGGAAAGTTTATTTGGTGAAAAACTAACTGATTTTGGTTAAAAATTTGAATTCATATTTTTGTTATGAATTAAACATTTTCCTTTAATTACCAAAAGTGTTTTTCAAAAATATATAAGATGTTTATATAATTTATAAACTTTCTAATGTTTAAATAAAAATCCCTTTGATCATAAAATGTATTAGACATTTGTTTATTCATACCTTAAGTGATTTTTTGTTGAGTGAAATGATATTTGTAACTAAATACTTGTTTACGTAGTAATTTTGCATTTAATGTTTTTACATTTTGTGATCGTCAAAACATAGGGATATCGAAAAATATTAATAACATTTTTATGCATTATTTATATCAACAGAAATGAACATATATTCGTTAATAAGAAAAAGGCTTTCAGCTCAGATTAAAGAGGGGGCAGTAATGATGATAATACTGAATATGTTCAGTGTTGATTAACTTTGCACCTATTTTAGTGTGATATGAATACGGTTTCTTTTTTATGAAGATATTTTCATTAGATTGAACTCACCCTACTCATCATTATTGTCATTGTTATGATCATCATTTATCTAAATATTATCTGGAAGCTTTGATTTATATCCTTGAACCCTTGAGGTGGAGGAGGTCTACTATTTTCAATCACGTATAAAAGTTCTTAAAATTAAAGGCCTGCTACTGTCTGTTTTTCGTGAAGAGTCTCATATGTTATTTTCCGAAACTTTCTGAAATAGATTCTACATATTCATAACAGCCGTATTTCTTTCAGGTAGTTTAACTACTATCTAAATTTCTATAGATCATTTAGATAATATTTTTCTTAGAAAGTTGGTTGTGAAACATTTATATCGATCCTCGGATATGACTCAGAAAGAACATCTGAGTCCAAAATGCCTACTTACTATGCTGCCATTTTCTGTCTGTCACCTAATGGCCTTACGTATATTGATTAGAAATGTGCAGTCTTAGCTCTTAAATATGTATCTTCATGTACGTTTGTGTATTTTTGGACAACAATATCTAATTTGGCCCTTTCGCAAAAAAGTAGGTGTTTCGTGATATCCTGTATAGTACTTTGAGATACGTGTTCCAGTTTCTTTAAACTTTGTCATGTTTTTTAAAGGTTAGTATATGGTTATGGTTAATGATTCTACACAGTTTATGCTTATAGGGTGGCATAAAAAGGTTTTCAAAATAGAGTTCAAAATTTTTTAAGGACTTTGGAACGTTTCCTTTAAATGTTTCTTCGACTTTTGGCCAAATGGAAATAATTTGCATCTAGGCTTGGTAACTTATTAATTTTGCAGACTGATGTTTAGCTCGCTGAATCAGTTTGGCGATGGTGTGTTTGATAGCTATTGTGGTGCGTATGGATCTGTAACTGCATTTCAAGTTGGTGTTTTTGCCAAAAGTGGTTGTGACGTGGCGGTGTTTGATATCTGTTCTTGTGCGTATAGATCTGTGACCACATGTTAGGTTGCTATTTTTTGCCAAATATTATGCCTGATCAATTCAATAATGCACTATTATGTGCGTAAAGTTGGTGCCTTTGAATTTAGAAGTTGGTGGATGATATGAATCCTTTTGTTATACTTTAGAAGTTTTCTACGTTGTTATGCATGTTGACTCTATAAGCTTTGTATAATATGTGGTAGTGAGTGTTTTTGATACAGTCTTATATGTGTTCTTTGCTGTTAGAAGTAGGTGGTTGATATGAATCGTTTTATGATACTTTGAGATTTTGCTATGTGGTTATGCCTGTTGACTATATACTTTGTATAATAGTGGTGGTGAGTATTTTTTGATGAAGCCTGGTATTTGCCCCTTGCTAATAGCTATAAAGGTCGTTGATCGTTTGTTTGACAATTCTGCTTGGAATAGGGTTTTTTTTTGTATAGATTGCTTTTTTATGTTTTAGCTGTTTGTAGCTATGTACAATGTGTTTGAATATATGAATTTTCTAGTGTTGTCATCTTTTATATTTTGGACCTTTTAAAATAGCTTCTCGATTATCTTTATGATTTTAAAACTTAGTAAAGTTACGTTCTTATATTTGCTTTCATGTTTTCCGAGCACCAATGATGTTATTACCATCGGAACTTTATGTGTGGCGCAAACAAAAACCCTACAAGACGTAGCATTGTTGCAATACAGGTGCATGTTTTATTTGAGAAATGAATGCATTAATTCAGCTATCCCCAAAATAATACGCAAGAAAATATTGTTGTCTTCTGTATCCAGATGTCAAGGATGTGTAGTTGGAAATACCAATGTTGGGATGAGGAGAATGGAAGAAATCGATATAAGGATTCTGTGTGACGCTTGAAAGAGAATTTCTTTATGAGATACCTGAATGGAAAGAAACCATCTCGCCATACATGAATGTTGTCGTACGCTAAATGCATTTGTCAAGGTATGCTATATACTGCATTCGCATATGTTTTATTCCGCGGACGCAATTGATTTTACTGTTGTCATGGTTGTTACTTAGGTAATATTTTTCCTTTTTTTTAATTTTTTTTAACTATTTATTGGGTTTAAGAAATGTAGGCACTATGAAAATCGGGTTGCAAAATAAATGCTTCCTGATGTCCTTCAAAGTTTGATATGTAGTCATAGGTCTTTACTTTGTATGTTGTGTATAATATGTGGTCATGACAACTCATTTTACCGGTAATATCAGCTCTAAAAAGTAGGCTTATTTTTGTGTATCCGATTTGTCTTCTCAAGATAGCTGCGTACAAGTATGGCGAGCTAAGGATGAAATGTAATTAGTATATCCCTTCTTGAGTTAGATGCAAAATATTTATGGCTTTCCTAATGCTTTAAAATGTTTTTTGTGCAGTTATCGACCAGCGGTTGTGGAATCCTTTGACTGTAGGATGTGAGGAAGATGTTTTAGGAGTTCAAAATGATACAATTTTAGGCCTTCCGAAGATACTTTTCCTCACATTTGTTGGGTATGGTAGATGAGCGTATCACTAGGTCCAACATCTACTTCAAGTACTTTAGGCATGTTAGCATAATTATCCACCAAATGCATTAAATAGTTTCTCAAACGACGTTACTACCTGTTCAAAAAAAGTATTATGCAACAACAAAGAAAAGTATATTCCTGACTTAAACGCTTTGCTGCTTTCAGTAATACATATATTGCAAGTCTTGAATAACTGCACTTCTTTTGTTTTACACAACATTTTTTTTAACCAGTAGTGGTATCATTTGAGAACCTATTTTATGCACCTGGTGAATACTATGCTAAGATGCCTAAAATACTTGAAGTATTTTGATCCACTATTGTGGAGCTAGATAATCTTAATTCACCTCTTTGCTCCACTTCTGCCACATTTGCTTTACTTCACACCCGACACTTTAAGCTTTCCCTCGAAATCCCAACGACGGAATATGGGTCAAGTTATCAGGTAAGTTACGTGAGCGAACATCATATTTTGCAAGTAATATAGAATACAAAGAGACTATCAATAGTTTTGGGTATGATTGGCTTTGTTGTCAAAGTTTACTTCGAAGGGTGACTGTGATATTAGAAAGTTATTGAGCGATATTATTAGGGGTATAAGTTTGTTACAGTTGTGTAAGTCGCATTATTTACAAGTATTTTAATATGTCGGGCGATGATCGTTTGTATGTTAATTGGAAAGTGTGTATTTATTTATCCATGTTTTTTGAAGAACAAAATTGTTTTTGTATATAATTTATGGATTAGTTTATATTCCCATTTTCAAATGAAGATATAATAAAGTTGCTACAACATATTATGCCTTAATGCGATGTGGTTGATTAGTTTATATTTTCGATTGCAAGTTAAGATATAATAAAATGTCCATAGAACACTGCAACTTATACTAAAAATTGTTCTAAATGAAAGTCAGACTTAAACTGGCTCTGCCGCAATGCGCGGGGCCAAATTCCTCGTTTCATCTAATTAACATTAGAGCAAACGTTTAGGAGGCCTGGAAGAAAGTGAAAAGCTTGTGTAGTAAAGCATCCGCACATGCTAAAATTTGTCGTTATATACTCAACGAGGTTGTAGCTACACATATTTCATTATGCATTATCAAAATAAATTTTCTTGGGTTTTGAGTAAACACATATGAGTTTGGATAGTTCAATCATTCATTCTATACTCCTCTCACCTCCAGTTAAGCATTGCATTATTAAAAATTCAATAGACTCGGAGAACTACGCCATAACCAATATTCGAAAATAGAAATTTAGAACATGACAACGAGTAAGGCGCGAGTCTATTAATGCTCGTTAGGCATATGAAGTAGACCTGGCAATCCTGACCTACATCGGCTCAACTGGGTTATGTTGGGTCAATTTTCTCACAATCTTAGGTTGAATGAATGATGAGGAACCCAGGCATGCAACTCTTAGGTCCAACAAGTTGATGTTATTTGAGATGTATATTTTATGGGTCTAACGAGTCAACTTAACAAGTTATAAAAGTACACCACTCTCTTTTAACGAAGCAAAGTTTGACTTATTTCATTTTTTATTGGTCACTTTAATCCACAGTTTTATTCAAATTTGTTAAGGATCAATTTGTAAATACTAGTTGGATACCCGCGCACAGCGGCGGCGAAAAAAAATAGTTATAATAGAAATATAATGAATGAATTGCTCATCCAACTCTCCCACAATTCCGTACCCGCTTAGTGAATTCGTTACACAACACTCCGAAATATATGTGTTCGTTGTATGTGTTTGTTTGGATTTCTCGTAACTTTCCCGTGACATTATTATTCTCCCATAAAGATCCTTACAATTTTTTACCCGTCAAAAGCTCCCACAAAAATTATAATTTTGACGAAAGTTTGTATTTATTCGAATAAAGGTTAAAATTGTAAAAATTTGAATCAAAATAACCCATTAAAAATGCAAAAGCTAAAAACTTATAAAAATATATCAAAATGGATGTTAAATTAAAGAGCACAAAATTTTAGAAAATATGGTGAAATTAGATCATTAAAAAAAATAAATAGATCAAAAGATATTTCAATTTAAAAATAAAGGTGATTTTTTAGTGGAGAAGTGACACATGTCACTCCATAATTGGAGCTCCTTATCTTAATTTTTGGTGGAGCCCACAACTTAAATGCTTTATATAGTAGTATAGATGTTAAATGTTAGTTAGATCCCGCCTAATTTCAGTATGTTAGTTAGTTTTGTGTATAAATACTTTCATTTCTCATTTGTAACATTTTAACCGTTTCCCTTAAAGAAACTAATTACTAATCAGTTTGATCTTCATTCTTGCTTCCGCGTTCATAGTTATGTTTTGAATTTAAGTACGATATATGTAAATGACAAAAAAGACGGTAATGTTGGTAAATGTGGCGGGACGATGGTCGAATGGTATGCTGTGGAGACCACTGCAACTACATCCAACCTTATTGGTAAAGTTGGCAAAATAGGTGGGTTGGGTCGGGTTTGTGTCACGGGTCTAGATGGTTCTTCTAGAAACATAAGTCTAAATGGGGTCGGGTCTAGATGAGTTTGGTCCGGGTTATATGGGTATTGGTCCGGTCGACAAGATTTTTATTTATTTTTATTTTACAATTTTTTTAGTAAAAGATGAAAAAAAAAATTAAAAAAAAATAAAAAAGATCCGCTAGACCCGTTGGGTAATTATTATATAATTGCACTTTCTATCAAATACCACCCATCTATAATATTTAGGGAGACCCAACAATATCTATCCCTTATTAGATTTTTATCCAACTAGACCCACGTTTAATCAATGAGTCTCAAATTGCCACTTTACTTATTGGTATGCATGCTATTCTTTCATATCAAGTTACTGTAGTTTGTACATTCAAGTCTCCATACGTGAAATTCTAATAGTTAAGGTTGTAAACGAACTGAACGTTTAGTAAATATTTCATGAACCGTTAGGTAAAAAGTTCATTTATTTTCATTTATCTATACTACATACTAGACGAGTACCCGTGCATAGCAACGGGATTTCTAGCGGCAAACAGTTATAAGTGTCACATTATGAAAGTGAAATAAATAAATAGTGCATCATATTTTTAACAATTAATAACCTTCAAATGCATATGGTCATCCTTTTCGCCTCTTTCTTTCATGTTACTTCGTCAAATATTCATTCCATCTGAACAAAAAAAAGATCAAAAGCGAAAAATGTTAGCTTCGCGAGAAAAATATTACAGTAGTAATGAAGAAGTATACGCATGTATGTATTAAATAGACACCATTTTCACAAATACACGATTGGCATATGGTTGGCGTTGGCAGTTTCAACTTTTCTCAAATCATTCCTATCTTTACTACATATAATTGAGATAAAGAGATGAATCATTTAGTTTAAAGTTTACAATATTTTCCTTTATTGTCATAACAAGTCGACATTCATTAGCATTTACAGACGTTGCATATCGTGTGCATTTACAGCCGTGTAAGAACAAATCAACAAAATTTGTTTCATTTTAAGTTTTTCCGCTTTACACTTTAACTGTTTTTCTTTTATAGATAGTTTAGATTTAGATATATTATCTAGTCTTACGTATTTATAGATATATATTTTCGTGTCTAGTCTAATGGCATAAGTTTCGACTATGTTTAAATGGTATTATCATAAAGCTCGTGAATACAAATACACTATTGGCATAGTTGCTAAAGTAAATATGTGAATCATTTTTAATAAACCATAAATAAGGATCAACCAACAATACAAGAACATAACACTGAAAGACCAATAGAGGCTACTATAATGCTCGACAACCATCATGCAAGAGTATACAAGTCTAATCAGATCTCTCTAAATTTTATACCAAACACAAGCTAACACGAAAAATTCTAAATACATTGAAAAACATAAAACACAATCAGTATCCACCATTCATCATCCAAAAGGAGTCGTTATGGCTCCATCATTCAAAGTGAATCAGGACAAAATCACTCTGTAAATGGAGTATCCACCAAGGCGCAACCGCTTGCCAATGGTCTGACCCCTGTTGAACAAATGATACAGGCGCATTGTTTATAAGTCATCATCAACATTCTTTTATATTTCTTTATGTATGTGTCGATTATAGTGGGTTTGCAATATACACTCGCATGTTTATGTGTGTGTCGATTATAGTGGGTTTGCAATATGTGTGTGTCGATTATAGTGGGTTTGCAATATACACTCTCCTGTTTATATAGGCAACAACCCAAGCACAAATTTAAACATCCCCTAAATCATTTTCCCGCTCATAAATTGATTCATTGACATTGATTGGCATATACTTTCCTTGAGCAACGAATTGTAACATCAATATGACCTTTTGTTAAAACAACTTGTTTTACATCCCCTATACCTTTGAGATTCATTTCCATTTGAGATTCATTGACATTGAAGTTTCATTTAAAACAACTTGTTTTACCTTTTGATTTGGCATGTCCATTTGAGATTCATTAACATTGATTGACAGAATGGTATCATAAGTTTCAAATACACTCGTCTAGGCATTCAAAACATTTCCATTTGACATTGATTGACAGAGTTGTCATATACTTTCCATATTCAAAACATGATTTACTCATCCAGGCAACATTCATCCGGTTTCCAAAACTTTGACAAGGACATTATGGGGATTGACCCAAAAATCAGTTTTCCACTTTTCCACTTTTCACATTTGACTATTTTTCCATTATAAGTAGTTAAGATTAAGATAAAGTAAAAATGGTCAATGTTGAAATGTTGAAAAATGGTTAAACCTTTTAGCACATTTGGAAAGTATTGGAATTAAACCATGTATTTGGAAAGTATTGAAGTGTTGAAATGTTTGCTATTAATAAACATCGAAAACCGTGTTCACCTGGGACGCTTCAAACCTGACGGGTTGACCCGGTTTAAATTGACCCATTTTTCGACCGAAACGGTTCAGCCGGTTGAACCACCCGGGTCAAACCGGGTTTCAAAACATTACGTTTAATCCTCAAACCCTCAAACTTTTATTATTTTCATTTATAACCCATAAACGTTTTTATCACTAAAACTATATGCCGCTGTAAAATCTTGTTGCTATGCACGGGTACTCGTTTACTTTATTAAATGAACGAACATGAACAAATTTTACGCTCGTTTAGTTAAATTAACGAACCATGAACAAAAGTCGCGTCCGTTCATTTACGTTCATGAATGCCCGATTATGCGTTTATTAACGTTCGTTTATGTTAGTTTATTTGTTTATGTTTATATATCATACTTTTAATTATATACTTATAATACTTTTTTGTTTAAACAAAACAACACTTATAAAACAAAATATTATACATAATTTATTAAAGCTTATGTTTGTTTTTCGACGTTAATTTATGTTCGATCGTTTATGTTCACTTAGGGTTCGTTTAGTGTCTTAATGAACAAACATGAACAACTCATTTTCTTAATAAATGAACATGGGCAAGAAAATTCACTGTTTAAACGCTCACATTCGTTTATTTGTCATGTTAAATTTAAACAAACGAACATGAACAAAGCTCCATTCTGGTCTGCTACTACCTCCGTCCCATAATTATCGTCCACTGTTGACTTTTGAAGTCTTTAGTTTTCAACGTTAAACATAAATATTTTTATTTGTGTTATATATTACTTGATGAAAAATATATGAATGGATTGAGTTTTGAATGTATTTTTCATTTGGTATAATTTTTGTCAAGTATTATATAATACAAACAAAAATATATAAGGTCAAAATTGCCAAGTGAAGACTTAAAAAGTCAACAGTGGACAATAATTATAGGACGGATGGAGTATTAATTATTGTAAGATTATTTTAGTCTTATAATTTTTAAAGAAAATACTCCACTAGTAAGAAAAGTAACCCATACAAGCCCACAATCCANATCATGTATTTGGAAAGTATTGAAGTGTTGAAATGTTTGCTATTAATAAACATCGAAAACCGTGTTCACCTGGGACGCTTCAAACCTGACGGGTTGACCCGGTTTAAATTGACCCATTTTTCGACCGAAACGGTTCAGCCGGTTGAACCACCCGGGTCAAACCGGGTTTCAAAACATTACGTTTAATCCTCAAACCCTCAAACTTTTATTATTTTCATTTATAACCCATAAACTTTTTTATCACTAAAACTATATGCCGCTGTAAAATCTTGTTGCTATGCACGGGTACTCGTTTACTTTATTAAATGAACGAACATGAACAAATTTTACGCTCGTTTAGTTAAATTAACGAACATGAACAAAAGTCGCGTCCGTTCATTTACGTTCATGAATGCCCGATTATGCGTTTATTAACGTTCGTTTATGTTAGTTTATTTGTTTATGTTTATATATCATACTTTTAATTATATACTTATAATACTTTTTTGTTTAAACAAAACAACACTTATAAAACAAAATATTATACATAATTTATTAAAGCTTATGTTTGTTTTTCGACGTTAATTTATGTTCGATCGTTTATGTTCGCTTAGGGTACGTTTAGTGTCTTAATGAACAAACATGAACAACTCATTTTCTTAATAAATGAACATGGGCAAGAAAATTCACTGTTTAAACGCTCACATCCGTTTATTTGTCATGTTAAATTTAAACAAACGAACATGAACAAAGCTCCATTCTGGTCTGCTACGTATTAATTATTGTAAGATTATTTTAGTCTTATAATTTTTAAAGAAAATACTCAACTAGTAAGAAAAGTAACCCATACAAGCCCACAATCCAAAATAAAGCCCAAAACATTATAGAAAACCCTAAAAGTAACCGACTCTCGTACGCGTATTAAAACCTTTTATCTAACGCAAAGAGCAAAAAAAATCTCACAAAATCAATTAGGGCGGCTATCCTATCCTTGACGATAAGGCTCTTCAATCAATCATTCAATCTCTCTCCACCGTTGACCGGAGTTTCCAGATCCATTGTCTTCCGGTAAGACACATCGTCACCTTTGATTCCTTTTCGATCTCAAAACCTTAATTTTTGAGATTCGAATCAAACATCGTCACCGAACTCTGCTATATTCATATTGATTTGTCTTTTTGTGCTTTTAATTTGGGTGTTTTTGTTGGGTAGTTAATTAGGGTTTCTTGTTGCCATATTACAAAAAAGTGATTTAATTTGTTAGGGTTTGGTGTTTTTTTTTTTTATAAAAATTTGTATTGTATTGTTATTCGGTTGCTGAAAAAGTAGTTGTTTGGTTGTTGTTACTTTTAATTATGGCGGCAGGGCGACAGAACAACAGCTTTTCTAGGAAAAGATACTCGAATGAAACTGAAACCCGTTCTTATAGGGACCAATTTGATCACAGAAGTGATTATAGAAGGAATGGGTTCGAACAAAGCCGCTTTAAGCAGCATTCTGATCAATTGCAGTGTAGAAACAGGGATGATGTGAAGAAACGAAAGTTTTCGCCTGTTGTCTGGGATCGCGTTGACAAGCAGGTTAAGACGTCTTCGAATAGTACTGTAATTGCTCGATCTTCTTCGAAAGATTTGGGTAAATTTAATGAAATTGTTACTGATGTTGAGATTCAGGTTTCTTCTGCCGAGTCTACTTTGACTAATGTTTCAGATGGAAGCCCGCTGGTTGATCAAGAGGCTGAGAATGAAGATGGAGAATACGTTGTGGAACCTAACTTGTCTAAATCCAAGTGGGCTTTACATGACTCGCCTAGAAGAGAATTAGATGGGAATAGCTCAAGTCCGGAGAGTGGGGAGTTTAAACGAGATGGTTCTGAAGGGAACGCTGTGTCCTCTTTGTCGGATGAGAATGTTGAAGATGAGAAGTGCGGGGATGGTGATGGTAAGGTTGGTAGTGATGGTATGGATTACTCGGGTTTAGAAAGTGATAGTTTTTGTGAAGAGTTGTCTGTTGGGTTTGGTGTGGGACCTAGTTGTAGAAATGTGTTTGAGTTTGAGAGGCTTAGGAAGATTAGTGAAGGGACTTATGGTGTCGTTCACCAAGCCCGGGATAAGAAAACCGGAGAAATTGTTGCATTGAAGAAGGTGAAGATGGGGAAAGAAGAAGGTTTCCCACTGACGGCTTTAAGGGAGATTAAACTTCTTGGGGAACTTCAACACCCGTACGTTGTGGGATTGAAGGAAGTTGTTATGGATGAATTTGATGGTGTTTATATGGTCATGGAGTATATTGATCATGAACTTAAGTCGTACATGGAGCGTTTGGATGAGCCTTTTGGTCAGAGTGAGGTTAAATGCCTGATGTATCAACTGCTGAACGGGCTGTCATATCTGCATGACAATTACGTGATTCATAGGGATCTAAAGACATCAAACTTGCTGTTGAACGACAAGGGTGAGTTGAAGATTTGCGACTTTGGAATGTCGAGACACTATGCTGAACCAATAAAACCTTACACTTCTTTGGTGGTCACTCTTTGGTATAGGGCACCTGAGCTACTTTTGGGGATGAAGCATTATACAACTGCCATTGACATGTGGTCCGTCGGTTGTATAATGGCTGAGTTACTTTCCAAGAAACCGCTTTTTGATGGAAGCAAGGAACTTGAGCAGATTAACAAGATTTTTAGTACACTCGGAACACCAAACGACTCTCGATGGCCTGGGTATTCTAAGCTGCCAGGGCTCAAGTCTAAGCCTAAGCTTGTTCAGCAGCCTTACAATAATTTGAGGAAAAAGTTCCCTGTGGCTACGTTTACGGGATTGGGATTTGACTTGTTGAGCAGGCTTCTGACATACGATCCGGCAAAGAGAATAACTGCAAAAGAAGCTCTTGATCATGGATGGTTCCGAGAGTCTCCTCGTCCTGTTGAACATGTTAGGATTTGTAAATAAATATTACCTATTTGATCTTTCTTGGTGCAAACCATGTTCAATGATCTTTGTAACATTGCAACATCTAATGATATTCAACCATCATTGCATTTATGATTTTACTGTTTTGTGTATTGTTTGTTTTGGTTGTAGCTAATATAGAATGTTTCTGATCTGTTGTAGCATATGCGTGGTGGATCATGTATTTTAGACAAACAGATCTATGATGGCTAAACAAATGATTAACGAAGGTACAAACAAATCATGCCAGTGTAATATCATGGTACAAGCTTCTAGTATATGTAGTTATATGACAAACAAAACAACTTGATGTTTGCTTAGCAAATCTTGAATCAAACACTAATACTTGTAATGGTATAGCCCAATACAATTAAACCAGTACGATACTGGCAATTTTTACCCACCAAGAAACAAACAAAAACATGTCTAATAGGGTTGCTCCAATATTGAGGTCATTTCTACCTGAGCGTAATGGTGATGGTCTTGCCAAGCACAAAGAAGATTAACGAGAGCTCAATGAAGAAGATGGTGTTGATGAGCATTCGGTCAATGATCCAGCCAAAAATGGTAAACCCACCTGTGTTTGATTGCACATATGATACTGCAAATAAAACGAAGCATAAATCATTTAAAACATGAAATGGAATTGTTGAATCTAGGAATGCCCCAACTACACAGAATGTAGATGTTGGGACTGTTGGACAATTGTTAACACATACCGAATGATTGTCTCTTGTGATATGATGAAGTGGAAGAAGCGAACTGGTTATGGATAGCAAATGGCACAAAATCAGACTCCAGCTCACTCTCTGAATTATTAACGCCCAAGGACCCCGTCGAGTTAACAGCTTCTGTGTTCTTGATATCGATTGATGTTCCAGACTGAGAAGCATCATTTGAGTCGCATGTTATTAGTGCATGCCATCTACAAGCAACTGAACCAAGTGCTTGAGCTCTATGTGAAATTTTTGAAGCTGCAGATAGACAAAGAACGATTCCTACAAGCTGAAGAATTGATAAAACCTGCATCATTGAAGTTTAAGCAGAATAATACGTAAATGGAATCAGCAGTATGGTCAAAAATGTTAGACAACGTCATGTGATGTTACTTTCTATGGGAGTAAGTCTCACTTACAGCAAAGTCACCCGTGTTGATGAAGTTGATGATTCCCTGGTTTTCAGTTGTCTGCAAGAGAGCTGCAAATTGACTGCCTGTGACAACCAAGAACTCCAAAAGAAGAAAAACTCGAAACCTGTGGCTTATTTTTGATAAATAATGGGCAAGCCGCATATGCTCCTCAATATAAACAGAAACATCCAAATCCTTTTCTAAAATCTTTCCATAGTTTTCAATGCGAATCACTTGTATATTGCCAACCAAATTGAACAAACCGGCGCTTGATAGAAAGATTATGGCAGAGTAAGCCCACGTTACGAGTGAAGCTGTTAAATAGACAGCAGACAACCACCAAGAATCATGGTGCAGATAAACAACACGAGTA
Source organism: Artemisia annua (assembly GCA_014162995.1). Classification (NCBI taxonomy): domain Eukaryota; kingdom Viridiplantae; phylum Streptophyta; class Magnoliopsida; order Asterales; family Asteraceae; genus Artemisia; species Artemisia annua. The sequence continues at coordinate 31,881 of LBNU01008182.1, forward strand.
ACCTCACGAGCAGTCTTCAACAATAAACATACCAATAACCACACAGCTTGCCCACGGAAAAAACCCTGGTAAATGAGTGTCAAAACAGAGCGATGTTAGTAACAGATTCACGCATCAGCTGCAAGCATGAATTCGTTTATTCAGATAGAAAAACAGGAAGTGCTAATTTCACTAGAAACGCCGTGACATCCCTTCTACAACTGAAAGAAGTTATACAAATACAAAATCCAGGAAGTGATATGTTAACTAGAAGCATTGTCAACCCCATTTTACAGGTGCCTAAAATTTTACCTCTTCACTAGCTTAGTTTTAGATTGTGACAGACTGACAGATTACCATTAGACATTATAACTTTGAACTGAAGCCGATTTAATCAGACAGTAATACTCTACATCATCTCTTCTCAGTCTTAATTCAACCACTATCAAGCTATCATCATCATATAATTCGAAGTTCAAATAAACTGCAGATCGTCCGTTCACACAGAACTTACACCCTCAATCTTCATTCACTTGTAAGTAATATCCTTAGTCATTATCAGTTTATCGCTGGTCAATTCAAGTATTCTTAAGCAGTTAACCTTAACTCGCAAGTTATCAAAACTGTCAAATCATGTAACTTACTATCGCTGGTTATCAGTTGTCACCTAAATCAACAACTATAATATCTCACTCCTAATATCATCACGATAATTACTGCAACTAGTTCACGAATAATTGAATAGACCTATCAGTCAACATCCTAATCAGCTTAATTAAGCAATATCGCCACTAATATCATTTACAAAATTAATTTGTTACAACTTATACATTACGTTCTAAATTTAACTAGCTTTAACTAAACAGAATCGCTACTTATATAAAAAAATTATCAACAAACACGCAAAATTAACTTAAAGCTTACGTACATTAATCTTCTGAATGTAAAGTTTACGATACGAAACAGCATAAGCATCATACTCATCAACAAACAAAAGCTTCCGGACACCGTACTTTCCCAAATTACGTGAAACACAAAACAAAGCTATAGCAGCAACAACACCTTGTGAAAAAAGTATCTCCAACTCAAACTGCCTGATCTGATACTTAGCACAGTCAGAACAGAACGAGTAAACTATCAATGTTATCGGCGTTACGACGCCGATAACGAGAAACACAGTCCATGAGATGGTAGTTGTGATCAGTGAGGTTTGTATGAAGCCGAAAAATGTGAGGAATGTTTGGAGCTTGTTTAAAGCTTGTTGCAGCTCAAGTTCATGTTCGTTGTCTGTGTGATCGGGTGACGTGTCAATGAGTGGTGCTTGTGAGGAGGAGGGAGGTGACGTCATCACTGTGTGTGAATTTGGTTTGTGTGTGTTTGTTTGTTGAGAAAAAGGGAGGGAATGTGAAATAAAGGAAAGGAATGGGGGGATGGGAAAGAGACTTGTTGTAAAATGGTCCTTCGATTTATGGTTGAATTACACAAGTTGGTATTTAATGTTTTTAAATAAAGTGAAAATCCAGGAAGTGATATGTTCACTAGAAGCATTGTCACGCCCGTTTTACAGGTGCCTAAAATTTACATCTCCGCTAGCTTAGTTTTATATTGTGACAGACTGACAGATTACTATTCGACATTATAACCTTGAACTGAAGCCGATTTAATCAGACAGTAATACTCTACATCATCTCTTATGTCTTAATTCAACCACTATCAAATAAACTGCAGATCGTTTGCACAGAACTTACACCCTCAATCTTCATTCACTTGTAAGTAATATCCTTAGTCATTATCAGTTTATCGCTGGTCAATTCAAGTATTCTTAAGCAGTTAACCTTAACTCGCAAGTTATCAAAACTGTCAAATCATGTAACTTACTATTGCAGGTCTACAGTTGTCACTTAAATCAACAACTATAATATCTCACTGCTAATATCATTACGTAACTAATTGATGAATAATCAAATATACCTAGCAGTCAACATCCTAATATGTTCCAAAGTCGATCAACCAGCTTAATTAAGCAATATCGCCATATATCAGTCAATCAACATCTTATAACATTAGTACATTACGTTGCAGATTTAATTAGCTTTAACTAAACCGCATTGCTACAAATATAACAAAATTATCAACAAACACGCAAAATTAACTTAAAGCTTACGTACATTAATCTTCTGAATGTAAAGTTTACGATACGAAACAGCATAAGCATCATACTCATCAACAAACAAAAGCTTCCTCACACCGTACTTTCCCAAATTACGCGAAACACAAAACAAAGCTATAGCAGCAGCAACACCTTGTGAAAAAAGTATCTCCAACTCAAACTGCCTGATCTGATACTTAGCACAGTCCGAACAGAACGCGTAAACTATCAATGTTATCGGCGTTACGACGCCGATAACGACAAAAGCTGTCCATGAGATGGTAGTTGTGATCAGTGAGGTTTGTATGAAGCCGAAAAATGTGAGGAATGTTTCGAGCTTGTTTAAAGCTTGTTGTAGTTCGAGTTCGTGTTCATGTTCGTTGTCTGTGTGATCAGGTGACGTGTCAATGAGTGGTGCTTGTGAGGAGGAGGGAGGTGACGTCATCACTGTGTGTGAATTTGTGTGTGTGTGTGTGTTTGTTTGTTGAGAAAAAGGGAGGGAATGTGAAATAAAGGAAAGGAATGGGGGGATGGGAAAGAGACTTGTTGTAAAATGGTCCTTCGATTTATGGTTGAATTACACAAGTTGGTATTTAATGTTTTATTTTTTAATACAGAGAAAATTGAATTCAGCATCCCTCGTTCTTTTCCCACTAAACAAAATACACCCCACCAAAACACACACTACACGACTCGGTC
>LBNU01008182.1:34793-106160 GCA_014162995.1 Artemisia annua
CGCCTACGTAATAAGATGTCATATAAGAATCTAGCAAACAGTATGGTGATTTACATAGAAAAAGAAATTGCTGACAAGTTTGATTCGGAGTCCATAATTGAAGAATTCATGGGTCTTAAAGGTCGAAAGGCTGAACTCTAATTTCTTCAATGAATCGAACCAGGTACCAACCGTTTGTCTCCTTTTTAATGTTTAGTTGTCTTGGACAAATGTTTAGTTTTTTAGTGATTGAAACTTTTTTTTATATAATAATAGTATTTAATTTTTGACCCGACCCGAATCGAATCACCGACCCGAACATATTACCCGAAAAATAGCGTTAGGAAAAAAATTTAGATCCCGACCCCCCACTAAAAATTTTCAAGCTTCGCCACTGTCCACAAGACCGAGTCTTGCAATTTTTAGCTTGAAGACACGTGCTTGAGGACCTCCGTAATAAAGAAGACGCGTCTTGGGTGGTCCAAGACTCGGTCTTGGCACCCTTATTACGCATGTTCTAACTCGAGAGATTGGAAAGATATGAACGTGTATTCAATTGAGTCTAGATAATAACAACTCAATGGTAGAGGACATGTAACTTAAAGCAAAGTTGTGGGTGTTGACGTATGTGCCCTCCGGACCCAATCCGCACGTAAATATAGAGCTGAAACTAATCGGACGAAACGGAGCAAAGACGGAAGGCTCGAACGATATCCGGAAGCGCCGTTGTAAAGGAAAGACCAGACATTCTCCGGAAGGCTTGGCAGTGACGATGCGTAATTCATACCGGACGAGGTTGGACCTCCGGATGCGTAATACTCGGACAATCAACCGACTAAGTGAACTAAGTGAACACAAGTACAACAAAGTACAACAAAGTACATATTAGTTGAGTTGTCTCCACTAAACCAACAAATGTGCACAAATTATCTCTCAAAGTACAAGACTTCTTGCCTATATAAGGAGAGGTAACATTCACATTAGGGTAACTAATTTTCTCTCTCTCTCTACTCATTTACGTACTTTATCTCTTTAGAGCTCCATTACTTACTCTCACGCCGGAGGTTGGTCCTGGGATACATTCCCAGGGCGAGTCTAACGGACGTTTCNAACAAAGTACATATTAGTTGAGTTGTCTCCACTAAACCAACAAATGTGCACAAATTATCTCTCAAAGTACAAGACTTCTTGCCTATATAAGGAGAGGTAACATTCACATTAGGGTAACTAATTTTCTCTCTCTCTCTACTCATTTACGTACTTTATCTCTTTAGAGCTCCATTACTTACTCTCACGCCGGAGGTTGGTCCTGGGATACATTCCCAGGGCGAGTCTAACGGACGTTTCTGTCTTACAGGTAACCGCAGGACAGAGATATACGAAGGAACATTTAGGACCCGAAGGACACTCGTAGTCCGAAGGATCTATATTGCTTGTTTGGGGTAATCGCAAGATTTTACCTCAACGGGACTGGTAAGTAGGAGCTGTCAATTGTCAAGTGGTCGGTTATCTATTCTTCTCTTTTTTTCAGACGTTTAAAATTGCAATCTCTCTCAAATTGTGTTGATAAAATTGGTTGATTATGACTTGGCATTTATTTGCAATGTAAAAGTTTTTATAGAAAAAAAGGGAAGTGTTGGGAAATCAATTTACTTCAATATATCCATATTACTGTAAATTAGTATTAACTAGTTGATTTTAACCATTCATTTGTAATAATCGTAGCAAATTTGCAAACCAAAATCACGTGTCAACTTTTGTGTCGAACACATTCAATTGCTGTAGATACGTGAAGCATACAGGGACGCACCCACACGGGAGCCGGGTGTGGCACGGGCCACACTCAATTTTAGGTCACGAAGTGTAAATTTTTATAAAATATGTCTTTTCTGGGCTCGTGCAACACCCAATTTTACCTAATAAATTCTTTATCGGGCAACTTTAGTACTCACGGTCATAAAAAAAAAATTTGTGCAACACCCTCTCAAAAATCCTGGGTCGGTCCCTGTAAAGCATATAAAGGACAATCTTATGAAACTAATAATCAGTTAACCAAAACCACATGTCAACTTTAATCTATTGACATAAAGGAGAGGAAAGAATTTTTGGTCTGTGTAATAGTTTTACTTACTCCATCAACTTTGAATTTTCATCTGCGTCATCAAGTTTATATATGTTATTTCGTTGTTTAAAGGTAAACAAAATAGACGATGTAAAGTTATAGTTGGTTTAGAATTATCTAGTAGAAAAAATTCTATATATATCTTAAGTTATTCACCTGTCATTAAAGATGCACAAGTAATCATCGTTTACATAACTCCTTAAACTCCCAAAATATGCTAGAACAAATGTGACGTTTATTCACACTGAAGCAAACGCCCATTTTATGAACAGTAAATCAGCTTTCAAATCAATAGCTTTAACTGGATGTTATTTAAAGTTACTAAAGAAACCTCAAAAACAATCGAGTCTTGCAGTAAAATCCAGCCTAGCCTTGTGCATCTAAAACCACTGATGATTGATGAACTATCAACTGAACATGTGTTTCCATGAAACAAGAACTCGAAAAAATGGCTTATCATACATGCATACTCATTACTCACAGCTTAGATGAAGCTCCAGATAGAGCATGCTTAACCAACTCCCTTCTCAAAATCTTTCCTGCTGGAGTTTTCGGGATTGTGTTTATAAATGCAACTCTTCGAATCTTTTTGTATGGTGATACCTGCAAACATTAATGCCATACTGACTTAAAAACTCAACTAGATCAACAAAGAGTAAATAACTGAACTTGCAGGTAAAGAACTGAGCGTCCCAGACACTCCTAAAGTACTAATGATGTCTAAGCTTAGTGTTCAATTATGGGACTGATAATGGATTTTTCTCAACGTATGCACATTATATANAATGGCTTATCATACATTCATACTCACAGCTTAGATGAAGCTCCAGATAGAGCATGCTTAACCAACTCCCTTCTCAAAATCTTTCCTGCTGGAGTTTTCGGGATTGTGTTTATAAATGCAACTCTTCGAATCTTTTTGTATGGTGATACCTGCAAACATTAATGCCATACTGACTTAAAAACTCAACTAGATCAACAAAGAGTAAATAACTGAACTTGCAGGTAAAGAACTGAGCGTCCCAGACACTCCTAAAGTACTAATGATGTCTAAGCTTAGTGTTCAATTATGGGACTGATAATGGATTTTTCTCAACGTATGCACATTATATACACAGACGTAGACATGCCTTTTTTGCAATTATCTCCATGATTTGAGCCTCGTTGATTTTGCTTCCAGGTCTTCTCACTATGTAAGCCATGGGAATCTGCCCAGCGTCTTCATCCGGATATCTGATTTAAGATTTCATTGTCACAAAGAGATGTTAGATACAAATTACCCCTAGGCCAAGTGACAATATATCACAATTCAAAATGGCTTGATCTCATCTTATAATATGGTTCAGACTAAAAATAGCAGTTTCGACCCATCTCCTTCCGAGTATGTTTTGATTTTTAACAGATCAAATGGGAAGATATAAGACTTAGCTTTGAATGAAAAGGCAGAAGCTCGCCAAAACTTAGTTTTAATTCATAAAACCTCCTAATCAAGTCAACAAATTATATTACTATTGAGATAAAATAATATAATACTTGACTATGTAAAAAAATTTAGAAGTTATAAGCAAAAAGTGTTTCAAGTCAACCTAACTCCAAGCCTTTTTGTTTCTCCTGTGCATCAAACTATCCGTTTTGATCTGTTGCCCACACACCTATATTATTCAGATCTAGTGAGAAAATATTAAGCACTTACGGAATGACAGCAGCATCTGCGACTTCTGGAATTGATTGAAGGTACCGCTCCAATTCAGCTGGCGGGACCTGCAGTACTTTCAATATGTCGGTATAAATCAAGGGGAAAAAGTACAAGTTTGAAGTGAATAGTAAATTGAAGTTGATAACTAATATAGAGGAGAATAACTTGTGGGGAAATGACAATTGCAACTACATAGATGCCACGAAACAAAAAGTATGCATAGCAAACCTCACCTGATAAGCCTTGTATTTGATTAGTTCTTTCAGTCGATCAACAATGTAAAGGAAGCCATCAGAATCGAAATAACAAAGGTCGCCAGTCTTTAACCATCCTTCAGTGTCCAAGGTTGCATCAGTTGCTTCCTTATCTCTAACATAACCTGCGACAAAATGCGCAATATTTGAGAATCAGATTAAGAACATTTTTAATATTTGTTTTGGACTTAAAGTCTTTACAACGCTGTTGGACGGTAGGGATATTATCACATACATAAAAGGTTCCTCATTTATATGTGGAAGGTCAAAACTACTGCACGTGTAAAATCAGAATGAATGCAATCAAGCAGTGGTCACTTCATTTGAATAATCATCACTTTTAACCAATAGCATCTCCCTTTTTTGGTTGCATATTGTAGGTGGGTCACTGTCTGGTGTTTATATGGATATATGGCCCCCATCTTGGAAAGTGCAAAAGATTTAAATTTTAAGTGTATCAGATCACGCTCTTTAATTATAAACGAATTACCAATATGAAACCTTTGCCAACTAGAACAGACATAACTCATTTTTGACAAGATAAAACAGCATAAGGCACCTAAATTATTTTTTTTAAGATACTAATCCATATCAAATTGACGTTGGCATAACAATTTACTATCACCTGTGAGGTTCTTCTTTGCTGTATCCACTGTGATTTGACCTTTTAAATAATTAAACCATTGTGTACACCATCACATTGTTCTTAAACCATTCATTTCCACCAAAAAAAAGATACAAATAACAGAATAGTAGAAGTGTAGAACACTGTATTTTCCAAGAATTCCCCATCCTAGACAGAAAGAGTTTTGTGCAATGATTTTGTTTGCACTTATATTTCCTTAATTTTTCTACAACAACAACGATACCCAATCCCGCCTGAGCGGGGTATGGGATTTCCTTAATTTTTCTAAAATAGCTTATTCTTAGAGAAATATAATATATCTTTTGGCATTGTCACGAGGATTATGGCTCATTCCACACCCGAACCACTTATATTGTTTCAAAAAGTCAAACACTAAAAAAGAATCATACCAATAACTTTTAGAAACTAAAAAGCAGAAGATACATCACCTTTCATGATCATGGGACCTCTTAACCACAGTTCCCCTTGTTGCATGGGAGATAAAGCCTCACCAGTTTCGGGATCAACTATTTTGGCCTCTAAATTACATGATAAACGACCTGCAGAGCCATAACGGTCACACTCGTCTGGGCTTTTCATTCCTGAAACCCCTCCTCCCGTCTCAGTCATACCGTATCCCTTGAAAATATAATCATATGCATAGAATCAGTTATCAGTAATGTTCATTATTCACCACATTTCAAGTTTTTCCACAAACAGTTCGCAAGTATACATCAGAAACTTATTCTGCCATGACCAACCAGATTGTCAGATTGTTAGCCATTACAAAATTTTTTGGAAGAGTTAAGCATGATACTTTTTTTATGGACGACTGCAAGACACTGAAATTTGTTTGATATATACTTTATATTTTTTAAGCATGTTTTGCATCTTTCGTTTGAATAACATAATTTACCATATTTCAAGTGTTAACATGTGTAAACAAGCAAAAAATGATGATGATCTAGCCAAAAGAATCAACATAGCATGACAAACTAAGATCCAAAGCTATATCACAATCATGTAAAAGACGTATACAACGACACTGAAAGGGTCTCCAATCATTGTTTACCTTCATTATAAAATTATGGACTGCTGCATAATCAAAGTTTGATCATTATTTAAATGCTTTAGAAGTTATACATCCCCATAAATATTCCTCACATGTTTTTGTTTATATGTCACCCTACTAACTTCATATTTATTCACATGCATAAATAACTTGTGTCATAAAGGTCAATTCCTTATACAGTTATAAATTCAACCCCACCATTACTCAAATTCAAATTTGACACCAACTCTATAAGTTGACAATCATCAAAGCATTAGTTAGATACTTATATGTAGTCCATACAATACTTTGGAAGCCTTAAATTAGTTATATGTAGTCCATACAATACTTCTGAAGCCTTAAATAAGCAAAAGTCAAACTGTGACTTTCTGCGTCTCATGAAAACTACACCAGTGTTCTTTATTATTGTGTTTATACTTCGCGTAGCCATGATTATTGTATGTGAGTAGTGATTGGGAGACCTAAATCATGTGCCTAAAAATGTGCCTAAGCCTGTATGGCATCATCCTAATGACTGCAGCCATGGGACCCACTTTTACACAAATCATCAAAATCATGCCACACATGTTTAGGCACACAATTAGGCTTCCCAATCATTTTCCATTGTATGGATGTGCGATCACGCATCTATACCCGATTTTATTCAATAATATAAGCAGCTAGTTAGCTGCAACATAGACGAAATCTTATTTAAACAAACATAAACAAAATTGCAGATAAAACAACTCTATGACACATTTAGTATAAAGAAGCTCCTTGATTTACGTATCAAACTACCCAACTATCCATCCACCCACCGGATACATTTAAGACTCTTGACGAGTGACTGAGCCACCAACCAACCTCTATGCAGCCAACCTCCAAAATAACTTTAACATAAAGTAAACGAATGCTTTCACCACCCAGATTAATCAAAAGCCCGAACCTTTAACTCAAATATAAACTAGCATTGTTTAGCATTGTTGTTTGACTGTTTCTAACAACTTTATGATAAAGTAATCCATCATTCCATCCAATTAAAATAAATATATAAATTCGATCTAGAAAGTAAGTACAGTAGTATATGCAAAAAAATCTTTTAATTTTCAAAAAAAAATGCAAAAAAATCTTTTCATCACACCTCATGCCACCACATGTCCAAACAAAAAATATATTTAAACAACTCAAAAAAACCACACGCGCCAAACGGCGGCGCGTGTAAAACCAAAACCAATACCTGCACAATCTCAACATCAGGAAACCTGGCCTTAAACCTCCCAGCGACCTCCTTCCCTAACGGCGCACCACCGCAGCCAATCAACCGCAACGAACTCAAATCATACCTCATCACCACCTCACTCTTCGCCATCGCCACCACTAACGGCGGCGACACCGGCATATACGTCACCTTAAACCTCTCAACCGCCTTCAACATATGTTCAAAATCAAATCTCTCCATTAACACCAGCGTCTCACCTAACGCAAACGCCCTAATCAACATAAAGAATCCAAACACGTGAAATAACGGTAACGGAAATAACGATATCGGATGTACATCATCATCATGATTCTCATCCTTCACGAATCTACTCTGGTTAACGGAAGTCGTTATGGATACAAAATTCCGGTGAGTCAACTCAACTCCTTTGATCCTACCAGTCGTACCGGACGAATACAGTATCGCAGCAGTATCAGACTGCTTAACATGCTCATAACTTTTATTAGTTTTATTACTTTTATATTGTAGCATGAGTTTAAACTCAGGTGAATCGATAATGATTAAACCTAACGGAAATGAGGACGTAAGGTTTTTAGCAGATGCTGACGTGGCAAACGCGATGACAGGTTTAGTTAATTTTATTAAGTCGGTTAATTCAGTTTTGGTGGAGAGCGGATTAACCGGGGAGACGGTTACGCCAATGGATAAAAGAGCGAAATATAAAACAGGAATGTGGAGTGAAGTAGGGGAGATTATTAAGGCGACGTCGTTTTTGGTGAGGGTGGGGTAGGTTGTGAGGAGTGACGTGGCGAGTGATTGGAATTGGTGTATGAAGGATGAGTAGGTGAGATTGTATCCAGTGTTTGAGTCGATTAAGAAAGGGGTTGAAGGTGAATATGAAGGGTTTGAGCGGAGGAGTGAGAGAGTGTAGTCGGTGATTGAGAGTGGTTGTGATGGTGGTGGGAGTGTGACTGGTGGACGGAGGCTGTGGAATGTTTTGGTGATTGGGTTGAATCCGTTTTGTGGGTTTGTCATGGTGGGATTGTTGTTTGTGTGTGTGTGTGAAAATACACAGCGGATTTGTGGTGAGCAAGAGGATGTTTTTTATAGGAGTTATGAGAAAGGTACGTATGGAGTTATGGACACTGGTTTATTTATAGCTAAATGTGATTTTTAGCTAATGGTGACCGCAAGAGTCGTGTGTATCCGCGTCAATTCAACTTTCTCTTTCTAATACTATACACAGACTATAAACAACTAATGGTGACCACTATGGCTACTACAATCACAACCAAAAATATACCCAACAAAAACAAATAAAAAAAACACACACACACACAACCTAAAATAAAATTGTGGTCGGGTAGCCGACCTTAATATGCATTTGACTGGAGGGGACTTGGTCGCCTGTGGTTGTGCTGAAGGGACGCCGTCAGGTTTGTGGTCGGTTGAAGGGTTTTGGTCCCCATTAGCTATAATCTAACTTATTTTTTAATATGTCTTGTGAGGCACCTTCTATGAAATTTATGAATGTGAAATGATGTAACAGCATGCTTAGTAGGGGGTTATGGGGGTGAGAAATAGGAAAAAAAAATAATGAAAAAGGTTGCTTGGTAAAGTGCAATGTAGTGACCCATTACCCAATAGTGGGTAATGGGCTGTTACCAAATAAATTGGGGTGAATGCTTTCCTTACCATTTCCCTTTCCTTAGCATTCTCTTTACCTTTCCTTTTCCCATTCCCTATTTTGAATCAAGCGCACCCTAAGTTAGATGTATACAGTAAGATATATGTATAGGTAAAGGGATTGCATATTTGTACCCCAAAACTACAAGTAATATCCTTTTATTTTTATTTTTAATTTATTTTAATTATTTTTTTTTATAATTTTATTTTTATTATAAAACTGTGAAATAAAATAAAAATAGGACATAAAATATAAATTTTGGTAAGTCAAAAGTAGTAAAAATAAAAATATAGAGCATAAAACTATAAAAAGTTGTCTTGTCCTGTTAATAAAGTGGTTAAACTGTTGAAAAAAAAATACAGAACATAACATATAAAATTAGACAAGTTAAAAATAGTAAAACAAAAAAAGATACATAACAAGTAATCATAAAAATTTGTCTTGTCCTGTCAATAAAGCGGAATGGTAAAGGTGTGAGGGGGTGAATGTGGTACTAGTGGGTGTACTGATAGTACCACACTGATAAAGAGACTATTATTTTATTGAAAGATATTATTGTAATTAGCCATAATAAAAATGTATTTGGGGACAAGTCGTTTGAAGTTTCTATGATAGGTCGTAATAGGGTGGTCGACCCTTGGATGGTCGCCTAGACGAACGCGTTCCCCTGAGATGATGCATAGAAACACGTCCCCCACTACAAAAACCACCAACTTGGTAGGCTAAGCGATCGAATGAGAAAAGGAAGGAAAAAGAGTCAACGACACATTTTTTGATAGTTAGGGTTGTTTATAAAAAGTTATTTTAAGTTAAATAATATCTCAGCACTTTTGACTTCAATTTCAACGAAAAAAGAAAAGGAACAAAGACTACATGTTTTATTAATCATGCATCCACGAGACTTTGCCCGAATTGCAACGACATAAGATGTTGGAGATGAAGCAACGAATTAAGGAGAAATATAATTTAGACTATTAATTTAAATTTTTAATTTTTATTGTATTATTTTGAATTTTATTTGGATTATTAATGTCCTGTTTTTTAATTATTAATAAAATTTTGATTTTATTGTTTTACAATAAAAATGAAAAAGAAATTGAGGATCGTGCTCACCACTACAGATGCTTGGTCATATTGATATTATAGGAGAGAAAAAGCTGAGTTGATGGTGAGGTGACAGGGGTTACCCCGTTACTACCAACCTAAAAGCTTCAATTTTCAAAATAAATTAGTTTATAAAATAAAATTTGTTTGTCATATTTGCTAATTGAAGCCTTTAATTATAAGCTCAAATAAACTCATGCTAATATAAGTTAATGTTTAGAAATAATACGAACAAACATAAAAAGCTTTGGTTATCTTTCAAAATATAACGAACGAGCATAAAAAGCTTTGATTGTACGTCAATTAAATTTCAAATCTTCTTATGTTATTTTGCAATAATAAGCTCCAGATTCAAATATCCTCCAAACACCTCTATCAAAATAAAACGTTCGGATTCAACTTATAATATAAGTTCTACCTTTAACCAATTTCGTCAAACCTATCCAAAATCTTTTGTACTTTCAAAAGCTAGTTTAAGAGTGTTAGTGCAAAAAGTGTGACAAACTCTTATAAGCTCTAAATGTTAACAAATAGTAACCAAGTGAAATTAGATCAATTTGGTATGAAAATGTTTTGAATTTGAAATTGGGTGCGTTTGGTATCCCATATGGGAACGAGAGAATCATAGCGGTAATGATTTTAAGTGTTTGGTTAAGATGAGGGGCCCACATTATATGAGAATTAAATATGGATATTGTCCATACTCCATAGGTGTTCAAGAGATGAGTTATGAATCTATCATAGGTGAGAGACCAATTTTATACCGAAACTGATACCGATTGTGATTTATGACGGCGTACCAAACTACCCTTTTAAAGTATATCATTGGTGAATACGTGGTCCCCCTTTCTCGCGCACACCATTGACTGAATGAAACGAGTAGCTTGAGCCAAAAAGGAGAAAACTTAGGGAAAAAAATAATAATACTAAAATGGATGTTGGCCCCTCCAAAAGTTAATAGTTTGTTTTTTAAGTCAACCTTTATATATATCATACCTCATTTAACCATTTTTTATACTCCTTCTGTCCTATATATGTGTCCGCTTACAATATGCATAAAGTTTTAGAAAATTTCACTAATTACACTCTCCACCAATCAAATATCATTTTTACCTACTAAAGTCTCATTTCATTGGTTGAAATAGAATATGGACACTTAATTTAGGACATTCAAAGATTCCATTGTTGACACTTAATATGGGACGGAGGGAGTAACTTTTCTGTCCTCTCTATTATGATACGTAAGAAACTTCAAGTATTGTAAACTATGAACATGGATGATGTAGATGAATCCGATGATAATGGTAAGTATTTACTTTTGAAGGAAGTTTATTAGTATCATCAATCGTTGCAACAACAAGAAGCTCAAAGTTCACACTCGCGTATGAAGAATCATGCACCCTTACATCATATTGCATAACATGATTTTGAAAAATCAAAAGTTTGCGATAAGTGATTTCAACAAATTGTATATAAGTCCGCAACAAAATATACAACGCATTTGGATCGAGAGATGCAATATACAACAATGAAAGCAAAGAATTACGTGATAAACAAACCCACGAAACTCTTCAAAAAAATATTATGCAACATCTTTGGCAACAAAAACAAAATTAGTTTATTGATAATTTTATGTATTTTTATTATTTCATAATTTTTATAGTTTTGTTTGTATTAGTTTTTTCTTATGTTTTTTTTATGTAATTTTTATTTTTATTTTAATAAATGAAATATTAGTTGAGGTGAAAAATGAAATAATGTTGGGTCCTAAAAGGGGTGTTTGGGGCATGAGTCATGACGGAGAGGATTTTTAGGTGTGATTGATAAAGTAAGTGAAACGGGAAAATGCTGAGGTGGCATAACGTGACAAATTTTTTGGATTTTGGCTTAAACCACCGTACTTCATGCATTTACTACATAAATTTTTTAATCAATTTTTTTTATAAGAAATCATGTTATAAATCTTACTTCAATGCAAATACTAGTCCAAAAACTTTCAATAACGAAGATACAAGTGAAAAACAAAAGCTTCAAAAACTTGACAAACAGTAAAAAGCTTTTACTAAAAGTTTTACAAAAAGTCTTTTATTACAATGTCAAAAAGTCTCTAGAAATACTTTTAAAAATAGTAAAAAGTTTTTAAAAATCATGCATTACGAATCTCTAACGGTGTTGGCAACACTTCTCACACTTTCTTTCCCATCACTCACTCCTAACCAATCCCCTTATGCCACATCATTCACCCACTTTTTCCATCACTCACCCATATTTTTGTTGGCAAAACATCACTCACTACATCTTTTCACTCACTTCATTTTTTTTTCTTCAAATTCCATTAAAATTAAAAAAACAATCACATATATTAAATAATGTGTAGATCAGGTTGGGCATGCTTAAATAGTGTCTTGACCGACCCAAACCGCCCAACGTGTCCTTTAACCACTCTAACTACAACAATGATCCACTGTTCCAGCATACCACCATTTTTGTTTCTTCTACAACTTAACATGTACTCTTCGCTCAAAAACCAAGTTTAAAAACTTCTACCCAGGCGAACACAACACATGTTCACCACACTCAAAAACCACTTTCCATGCATATTTTGGTTGATCTTTGTCCAATATATAGTCAANGTCTCCAACGGTCAAATCATTGCCAACGTTCGAAAAATTCCCCTCGTCCCGTGCGTGAAACTTTACTGTGTGGGAAGGATCCCGTGCGGTACCGCATGGCCGGCGGCGGTGTTCCCGCACGGGATGGATCCCGTCTCGTGCTTTCTCGTGATCACTGCCAACACCCTAAACCTATAGAGTTATACTCGGTAATAGTTAATGAGTTAAAGATCTAGAACAAATTAAATGTGTTGTCAAAGATGTAGTCGTGTAGTTTTATAATAGTACCATTAAGGCATTAACTATTATTCTAACTTTGAAAACACATTTCAAAAGAGTTGCACATAGTATGCCCGTTTATGGGTTGTGGTGACAACAAAAAGGCGATGAATGGATCGATAGTCAAATGAGTTGCACATATATACTTGTAACTTAATATTTATTGCAACTTATCTGAAATCTGAATGAATTTTAGCGTTACGTACAAACGTACAATGGCTCCGTGCACTTTGCCCAATCCCTAAAATGATTGTCACAGTAAAATTTTGAGTGTCCAAATCATTTATGAGAATGTGCAAATCACCTATCAAATAGTATACGACAATATTAAAAATAAGAGGTGATTTGCACACTTTAGTAATTGATTTGCATACTTAAAAGTATTATGTCTTGACACTCTATTATACCTTTATAGGAATGAACATGAGTAAAAGTGATCTAATGATATGTATGTCAAGACACAATACTTTTAAGTGTGCAAACCTTTAGTAGAATGTGCAAATCACTTCTCACTAAAACTCTTAATGAGATAGGTTATGTAAGGTAGTTGATTCACACTTTATTAATTGATTTGTACACTCAAAAGTATTGTATCATGACATATATACTCGTAGATCACTTTTACTCATGTTGACCTTTACAAGAGTATAAATATTAAGATAATAATTTTGAGTAAGCAAATCAATTAATAAAGTGTACAAATCACCTCCATATATGTAGCCCGTAAAATACAAATAATACCCTCTTTTGTTTATTATTATTACTAGCTTCAAGGTCCGCCCGATGGGCGGCTAGCTTTTAGAATTTGTTTATAAGATAAAAGAAATTATAAAATGCCTAATACAATAACGTTAAACAAATATAATGTTCATAGTTACTGTAAGAATTACAGTTACTTTATTGTGTAGGAAAAGAATAAAAAAAACAAACTTGATATTGCATAAAAAATATTTCCTGCTTGCACCAAGAACTTCTTGATAATCATTAAACAACAGGTTAGAATCATTAAAAAGGGTAAAATGTGACAAATACAACATTTTACACAACAACTGAAACAAATACGGAGTAATAGATTATATAAAAATACACTTGCAAAGC
Source organism: Artemisia annua (assembly GCA_014162995.1). Taxonomy (NCBI): domain Eukaryota; kingdom Viridiplantae; phylum Streptophyta; class Magnoliopsida; order Asterales; family Asteraceae; genus Artemisia; species Artemisia annua. The sequence continues at coordinate 48,520 of LBNU01008182.1, forward strand.
TCAATCTCAAACTCACCACAACTGTGTCAAATAGAGTAATGCTATATATTAACCTGATGTATGAAGTTCTCTTAGCTGATGATTGTTGAGGTAAATTTATTTTAGTAGGCTTAGAAGATGAAACTGACGATTGTGTCATGAAATTCGGAGCAGGTGTTTCATTATTGTTTGGTGCAGCGGGTGTCACTTCTTTCAGATGGCGTATCGTAGTGATGAAAGTTAAAATAGTACATGGGGAAACCATTATTCAGTATCTCTACAAATTTCGTCACTCTCCCAACTCCTATACTGGTGGCATGTGGGACTTTTTTCATCGTAGTACTTTCCTCCTCACATATGTAGTTTGTTAAGCGGTAGCATGAACCAACCTTGATCAATGAATCTAAGTAGCTTTTATCATCTAGGTTTGCGCAAGCTTGATTTGAACTTCCCTGTTAAAAAATAATGTTGCAAGTTGTAACTATCAACTCAAAAAAAAAATAATAATAATAATAATTAAATTAAGAGTAAAGAACTTTTATTATAAGAAGAACCTACATTTTTGTCAACCAAAATTTAGCAACATTTGCCAAAGAATACCCACTTCCTGATAACCTTAACCTCTACTGGTTCATCCCGGTTCCAAGTTTGATACTCAATATCGCTGACACTTTTTAGGATCTAAAAGTACAATCATAGAAATAAAAACGTGAAAAAGATTAGACATAATGGAAAATTTTAAACACAAGTTATATTTTAAGGATCATTTTGGCTAATAGGAGCTTTAAAGTAGACATCTGAAAGACTAAACAAATATATAGCAGATTATAAATTAGAACTGACCATGTTTCAATTCCAATTGAAAACCTCAAATTATGTGCTTTTAACCACTACTTCAGTTATATCTTGCCGTTGGCTATTAAAAATGATAGATCAAAAGTAAAAACTGTACATCAAGTTAAGTTATACTTAAGGGGTTTTTGTATGACAAACTGCTACTTCTTCTGAGCTTACGGGTTGTTAGGCGTTGTATTTTATAGCTGATTTATTTGGCTGGTACATATTCATGTCACATACAGTCAGTTTTGCTATTTGCGTACAATGAGGGCAAGGAATCAATTTTGTATAATCAGTCAGGAGTAGCTTTTCTAATAGTAATAAAAAAGCCATTTCACATGTAGATCAATCCAAATTTAGCAACAACTAAATATCCAATTATTAGTACATTTACATCGAGACACTATTATACTAACCGGAAGGGCTTAAGGTTAACAACTATGTTGAATGATTCAATTCATCACTATTTGAATATTTCTAGACCAATCGTTCGAAGTGAAACCAAATTACAAAAACAAATACAAATGGAGCCCAGGACCAATTCAAAAAGAATTTTTTTTATTATTTTTTTTTTTATTTTTTATTTTAGTTTAGTACAGGTTCAAACGTAAAATCTACATGTGCAGAATATGTTTTTTTCAAGTTAATTTTTGGGTCTTAATATGATAAATAGAATTAGGGGCTGCTAATAAGAAACAGAAAACACAAGTATTTACCTATGAATCAAATCACATAATCAAGCAATAATATGAAGTTACACATATAAACTCTACATCTCGCAGCTCATTAACTACGACAGTGTTTGGCTAAGGTCAAAAAAAAGCCTCATGGCTTCAGCAAAAAAGCCACTTTTCTTTTTTACCTTTTACCACAATTCTACAAAGCGCTACAAACATATGCATGTGACAGCAAACGTTTATGTCAATACTAAATTGTGAATCTGTGGCAACTGACAAACATATGCATGCTTCATCAAATCATTGCAAATTCACACGAATCAATAGATTAATTTTTTTTTATTAGCCACAACAAATTGAAACCTTAGCAAAGTAAAAACATATAATTAAAAACCTACTATATAAGATGGAATGGTGAAAGAAGAAAGTATCAGTGTTTCTTCACATCACCCCACAATAGGGTTGGTCAACCTAAATAAGAAAGATAATACACAGTGTCGTTTACATGAAAAATGGAAGCACACAGTTTGCTAAGAAGTATAAAGGAAAATTTGATGACAAAAAAAACACTGGTATTTGTAGAGTTTCTAACCTGCAACCTGCTGGATAGAATAAAGGGCGTTACCAGCTGAACCTGTAACAAACAAATCAAAACCATCAGAACTACATGATATAAATCCAAACCAAATTAAAAATCAAATCTTTATTCATAATCAAACATACCCAAGCACATAAATATCAGCAGGAGGTGCAGCATGTAACCAATCATCAAGATTCATTTTACTCGAAGGTGATTTTCCTCACACATTCCATGTAGCTGAAAAAATGATGTTCCAAGAATTTCATATCAAAACGAATCAATAGACAAATAATAATTAACAAACTACAAAGGTATTTGGAATTGGAATAGCCAATAAGCTTAATTCTTAAGGCTTATGAGGTTATCAGCCTTTTCAATTTCAAATAAACTCATAAGCTAATAATCCAAACACAACTGTTCTATCATTTTATTGAAACTTCGTGTGGTTTCTAACAGGTGAGAGCGACTTAAATGCAACAATAATCAAACTTGGTTATCGTTCAATCATTTCACCCTACATATAATGTATAAAGTCTACTAAATTGTATTATTGTTAACACTTGGATTACCTGTAACTTCTTACAGGTATCAATCATTTGCATCAGTAACACTCAGCAAATTGGTGCTATCCATGTCCCAAAACATAATTTGAAACTCATCTCCAGTAGCTAAGAAACGATTTCTTGTTGTGTCAAACTGTACAACACCCATAGACCGCTTTCTAAAACCAAAATATTCCTTCTTGATGGCTCTTTCACTCACATTCCACTCAACCAAGTGGGCTTCACCTTTTTTGCTTGTTCCACAAGTGAAAAGTCAGTAAAAGTACGTTAGATTTGATGTGACAACTCGCAAATTTCGGTTTCCCATATGTTTAATTGTTATTCTCTTTATTTATATTTCGGGAACGTTTGTCGAAGTTTAGAATACTAACCGCGAGATTTGGCTGTATAACATATGAAACACGGATAATAATTAAATCGGACAACGAAAAATAAAAATATACGTATCTATAATCAAATTTAATGGAATAACGTTCCTAAGATTAATGGAAATAGTCTCGGGTGCTCGGGAAATAATTATCGTGCGTTTTATTGGTTCGGTTCTCGTCTCGTTAAAAATATAAAAGAGTTGGCGATATTGGTCCCCGAGGGAGCGTTAGGGTTTGCTAGGAGTCCCCATTCACTCCACTCACCCTATAAATACAACACTTATAACACATTTAGGGTTTTAGCCCTCTCCCTTTTCTTTTCCGGCCGACACACCCAACTCCTCCCATCTTTATCTCCGGTTGTTTTTCCGGCCACCTGAGCTCCACCACCAGTCACCAAATCTCACCGCCACCAACATCTTGTACATCTCGACCTCACCATCATTTCTACATAACTCACGCGCTACGAAGCACCTTTAAACACCCTTCTTGCTCGGGTTTCAGTTGCGACCCATCACCCAACAACACCATATATCTCTTTTCTTGTTACCTAAGGCCAAACCCATCATCTCGTGGTCGTGTATACTTCAAAACCCACGAGTCCTCGAGGGTTTAGAAGTAATAACGAAGCTAATAAAAGAGAGAACATATAAAAGAATGTTCGGTGGTTCGAGTTGTACTCGAGAGGACACCACACCGTCTCTTTCCTCTCGTCATCGTCCACAGCCGTCACTCCTCTCCCTTTCTTTCTTATTTTCTTTGGTAAGTCGAACCTAAAGCTTTCGTGGTTTTGATATTTTGATTTTTGGAAACCGAGTATAGATTGCTTTGTGTTGTGTTTCGTGGATCTAATACAACCAAAAACGAGTCATTGTTTTATGGATCTATAAACGGATTAAAATGGAATAAAACTTGATAATATTAGTTTCGTGTGGATTAAAAACTAGTAAAATGGTGATTTTTGTGAATGAGTCAACCCACTGAGTCAGTTCGACCGAGTCAACTCGGTGAGTGGAGTGACCGGTTTTGTTTATTTCATTCGAGGTTTTGAATTCGGGTTTATATGACTATTCTTGTTGGTGTATTGAAGTTATTGTTGTTGTTATGGAATCAAGTCATGAAATAAAACCCGTTTCGAGTCACAAGTGTGACTTTGGTAACTTCGTGTTTGTCTCGGTTTGGTTTTCTTGGCTGGTTTGTTGTCTCGTTACCACATGGGGTGAGCCGAGACCATCCATGGTCTCGGTAGTGTTTGGGTTTTGCTTCCTTTAAATGTGTCAAAAGAGAAAAAGGTGTGTTTGCTTGAGCTTGTTGGATAAACTTGTTGTGAGATTTCTTATTTTGAACCACTTGCTTCTTTCAAATTATTGAGTTACTGGTCATCTTAAACTGCTTCTTGGAAGTATAATTGAACTTGGATAATTTAAATATTGTACGGACACTTGAATAACGGATTATGACTTGGTTAATATTGGATATATGTCGGACTCGAATTATTGGACAATGGATATTTTTAGACTTATTGACTTGAAGCAAATACAATATATTAGACTCGTCATGAATTTAATATATTTGATTCGCGGCGATTACACAATAAGTTAATAATGTCTAATAAACAATGAATACTCTTTATTAATTTTCTATTAACTTGTCGGGAAACATTGTTTGAGAAAATTGATTTAATTAAGTCACATTGACTTGGAAAGTTACATAAATGAACGCGTCATGCCGAAATTTATACAACATTCTAAACTACACTTTTATTTCTAATCTTTTATAAGATTATTCTTATAAAACCCGACAAAGAATTTAAAATGTATAGTTTTATTAAATCCTTAAAACTCTTTCATAATAAAGTTATTAACTTGTGATTTCCTTATAAAACGAGTACATTTTATATAAACCATTTGGGGTTATGGGGTAAACGCCGAAACTTATCTATTTAAATTATATGATTAATTGTAGTCATTTTCTAGATTTTCTTTAAATGACTAGAGTTTATTAGTATTTCTTGATCTTGACAATGTCGATTTCCTCTTGGGCGTGAGTTATATGTCGATATCTTTTCCTCTATTGGCGTGAGTGGTACGTTGAAGTAATTATCCTTTTGGTGTGAGTTACATTTTGAGTCTATGTCTTCTTACCACACCACACGAAACATAACGCTTTCTTACGAAACNGTAAAAGTACGTTAGATTTGAGAACCAAGAAACACTTGACGTGAATTTATAATATGTCTATTTGAGTAACACACTTTCATTTGGAAGTTACCTCAAATACAAAACGATAGTTGCCAACATTATTGATATGTTCCTTTGTTCTAACTGTTGCTTGGACACGATTGCCCTGAAACAATAGTTTGAATTTAATAGTTTTAAAATGAAAAAACAATATGGAACATGTTATAAGGTGTGGATAAAATTACTTTTGGATCTTGGAGGATCATGTCTAAGCTCCAAACTTCATTGGGCTTTCCTTTAGGGTGGGACTTCCATATGCTAATGCAGCGTGCCAGTATCTTGATATCATCAAGCATGGGGTCAATATCACATAAAGCAGTGATGTTCTGTTCCATAGTGTTTGCTTCACAAAAAAAATAAAAATAAAAAATAAAATAAAATAAAATAAAATGCAAAAGTGATTAAGAACAAAGCTGCTACTATGTTTATACATGTTTAACAACCTAAAACATTAACTTAATTACCTTAATGTTTAACAACCTAAAACAGAGAAAGAGAGGGAGGAGATATTTGAGAATGTGCATATAACATTCAAATTTATAGATGAGTTTAGGGGCTGAGATGATAAGCAAGGAAATGATCAAAATTGAGGATATTTAGGGAAACAATTTTTAATTTTGAATTTTAACCAAAAATCAAGGAAGTTTGTTCTGTCAAAATTAATGAGGCGTTTTATAAGCAAAAATTTAAAAAATTTACTTTCCTGCATTATGAAATTTAAAACCTTCCTGCATATCCAAAAATAAAAAACAAATGATTCTATTTGTAAGCTATATATGATTTTATTTTCAAACAATAGCATATGGTTACACAAATTAAAACTATTAAAACTAATAAAAAGTACTTTATTGCAAATCCTAAAATCAAAAATCTGAATATAGGGTTAAAGTTCGAAGATAAAAACATAATTAATAAAAAGATAATTAATAAATAATAATGAATAATAAACAGAGTATCAACATCGTACCTTATTGAAAATAGCATTTGCCCCAAAATGATCCAAAACCCTAATATTGTTCTTGAAATACATGAATTTAATCGATAAAATTGTGAGGTTGATACGGAATTTAATTTTGCCCCAAAAAGATATATTCATTTTGATTCATTTGATCGATCCATTTGTTAGGGTTTATGATTTTGATATAAAACTTTGTTGATTCTCCAAGAAATATGATTGAAATAAATTAATTGTTGATTTTGATTTTGATCCGATGGATGTTGGGTTTTGATTTCGTAATTATGGATTTGGTTTTAGGATTTTTGGTGGGTGTGTGTTTCACGAATTTAGGTTAGCTTTTGCATAAACTGAGAATGGTGGGAGGCCACCAATAATTTCGGGCATTAATTGATTTTTTTTGTTGAAACTCATTACCAGCCGTTGATTAAAAGGAATTACACGTGTTGAATTTAGAGCAATTTTGAGGCTATAGATTACTTTTCAAAAGCTTGTTTTATATAGTTAGTAGATTTTTTATTTTATTAATAAAGTTTTTAGTGTAAAACTATGTAATGTAACGGAACAACAAGATATAAAGTCTAACAAATTAAAAGTATTAAACTGACAGAAAATACGAAACATAAACGAAAAGGTGGGAAGAGGTAGAAAGTGGGGCGAAGAGTATTTATAGCAGGACTCTTGTTAAATATTAGTTGTTTGTGGTGAAAGTTATTGAAAATGTAATTACGGCATTAAAATAGTGTATGGTGTTTGATTAGAGACGTTTCTGACACACCAAGGAAACAAATTGTCAGCTACTCGCTAAAGCTATGGAAAATAAGAAGCAACATTAGATATCCAGATTATGAAAACAGTTAGATAATGTAGAACTTATACCATTATTTTTATGAAGGATGAGTAGGTGAGATTGTATCCAGTGTTTGAGTCGATTAAGAAAGGAGTTGAAGGTGAATATGAAGGATTTGAGCGGAGGAGTGAGAGAGTGTAGTCGGTGATTGAGAGTGGTTGTGATGGTGGTGGGAGTGGGACTGGTGGACGGAGGCTGTGGAAGGTTTTGGTTGTTGGGTTGAATCCGTTTTGTGGGTTTGTCATGGTGGATTGTTGTTTGTGTGTGTGTGTGAGAAAATACACAGCGGATTTTGTGGTGAGCAAGAGGATGTTTATTCAAGCTTCTTCTTAGTATATGAGAAGGGAGGTGATTTGTACACCATTTTTTTTAGCCATCCACCACTAAATCATGCATAGCAGTGTTGTACTGTGTGCATCACTGGTGTAATTTAGTGGTGGATGGCTAAAAAAAATGGTGTACAAATCACTTCCCATATGAGAAAGGTACGTATGGAGTTATGGACACTGGTTTATTTATAGCCAAATGTGATTTTTAGCTAATGGTGACCGCAAGAGTCGTGTGTATCCGCGTCAATTGAACTTTCTCTTTCTAATACTATACACAGAGTAATGGTGACCACTATGGCTACCACAATCACAACCAAAAACATACTCAACAAAAACAAATTAAAAAAAAAAAAAAAANTTAGCTATAATCTAACTTATTTTTTAATATGTCTTGTGAGGCACCGTCTATGAAATTTATGAATGTGAAATGATGTAACGGCATGCTTAGTAGGGGGTTATGGGGGTGAGGAATAGGAAAAAAAATAATGAAAAAGGTTGCTTGGTAAAGTGCAATGTAATGACTCATTACCCAATAGGGGGTAATGGGCTATTACCAAATAAATTGGGGTGAATGCTTTCCTTACCATTTCCCTTTCCTTAGCATTCTCTTTACCTTTCCTTTTCTCATTCCCTATTTTGAACCAAGCGCACCCTAAGTTAGATGTATACACTAAGATAGATGTATAGGTAAAGGGATTGCATATTTGTACCCCAAAACTACAAGTAATATCCTTTTATTTTTATTTTTAATTTCTTTTAATTATTTTTTTATAATTTTATTTTTATTATAAAACTGTGAAATAAAATAAAAATAGGACATAAAATATAAATTTTGGTAAGTCAAAAGTAGTAAAAATAAAAATATAGAGCATAAAACTATAAAAAATTGTCTTGTCCTGTTAAAATAAAGTGGTTAAACTGTTGAAAAAAAAAGGACAGAACATAACATATAAAATTAGACAAGTTAAAAATAGTAAAACAAAAAAAGATACATAACAAATAATCATAAAAATTTGTCTTGTCCTGTCAATAAAGTTGAATGGTAAAGGTGTGAGGGGTGAATGTGGTACTAGTGGGTGTACTGATAGTACCACACTAGTAAAACAAAAAAAGATACATAACAAATAATCATAAAAATTTGTCTTGTCCTGTCAATAAAGTTGAATGGTAAAGGTGTGAGGGGTGAATGTGGTACTAGTGGGTGTACTGATAGTACCACACTGATAAAGAGACTATTATTTTATTGAGATATTATTGTAATTAGCCATAATAAAAATGTATTTGGGGACAAGTCGTTTGAAGTTTCTAAGATAGGTCGTAATAGGGTGGTCGACCCTTGGATGGTCGCCTAGACGAACGCGTTCCCCTAAGATGGTGCATAGAAACACGTCCCCCACCACAAAAACCACCAACTTGGTAGGCTAAGCGATCGAATGAGAAAAAGAAGGAAAAAGAGCCAACGACACATTTTTTGATAGTTAGGGTTGTTTATAAAAAGTTATTTTAAGTTAAATAATATCTCAGCACTTTTGACTTCAATTTCAACGAAAAAAGAAAAGGAACAAAGACTACATGTTTTATTAATCATGCATCCACGAGACTTTGCCCGAATTGCAACGACATAAGATGTTGGAGATGAAGCAACGAATTAAGGAGAAATATAATTTAGACTATTAATTTAAATTTTTAATTTTTATTGTATTATTTTGAATTTTATTTGGATTATTAATGTCCTGTTTTTTAATTATTAATAAAATTTTGATTTTATTGTTTTACAATAAAAATGAAAAAGAAATTGAGGATCGTGCTCACCACTACAGATACTTGGTCATATTGATATTCTAGGAGAGAAAAAGCTGAGTTGACTGTGAGGTGACAGGGGTTACCCGTTAGTACCAACCTAAAAGCTTCAATTTTCAAAATAAATTAGTTTATAAAATAAAATTTGTTTGTGATATTTGCTAATTGAAGCCTTTATAAATTATAAGCTCAAATAAACTCATGCTAATATAAGTTAATGTTTAGAAATAATACGAACAAACATAAAAAGCTTTGGTTATCTTTCAAAATATAACGAACGAGCATAAAAAGCTTTGATTGTACGTCAATTAAATTTCAAATCTTCTTATGTTATTTTGCAATAATAAGCTCCAGATTCAAATATCCTCCAAACACCTCTATCAAAATAAAACGTTCGGATTCAACTTATAATATAAGTTCTACCTTTAACCAATTTTGTCAAACCTATCCAAAATCTTTTGTACTTTCAAAAGCTAGTTTAAGAGTGTTAGTGCAAAAAGTGTGACAAACTCTTATAAGCTCTAAATGTTAACAAACAATAACCAAGTGAAATTAGATCAATTTGGTATGATGAAAATGTTTTGAATTTGAAATTGGGTGCGTTTGGTATCCGGGAATGAGGGAATCATAGTGGTAATGATAATAAGTGTTTGGTTAAAATGAGGGGCCCACATTATATGAGAATGAAATATGGATATTGTCCATACTCCATAGGAGTTCAAGAGAGGAGTTATGAATCTATCATAAGTGAGGAACCAATCTTATACCGAAACTGATACCGATTGTGATTTATGGCGGCATACCAAAGTACCAATTTAAAGTATATCATTGGTGAATACGTGGTCCCCCTTTCTCGCGCACACCATTGACTGAATGAAACGAGTAGCTTGAGCCAAAAAGGAGAAAACTTGGGAAAAAAATAATAATACTAAAATGGATGTTGCCCCTCCAAAAGTTAATAGTTTGTTTTTTAAGTCCACCTTTATATATATCATACCTCATTTAGCCAATTTTTTATACTCCTTCCGTCTTATGTAAGTGTTCGCTTACATCATGCACAAAGTTTTAGAAAATTTCACTAATTACACTCTCCACCAATCAAATATCATTTTTACCCACTAAAGTCTCATTTCATTGGTTGAAATAGAATATAGACACTTAATTTGAGACATCCAAAAATTCCATTGTTGACACTTAACTAGTTATAATGCCCGCGCACGCGCGGGTTTTTTTTTAAAATTTTTTTTAATGTTATATTTTTATTTCTTAAAAAGCAAATAATTTAATATTTGTTTTGTTTGATTTATGATTTTTAATCACATTTTTTTATTATTAAAGGTAATCATTTAAAAAATTTAATCTATGTTGTTAGTTGAATCTTATGTATATTTTTTTGTATTTATTTTCTACCTGTGTAGTATTACATCTTATCTATATATTTTTGTATTTATCTTATACTTGTGTAGTATATCAACAAACCAAATTTTTAAAATTTCAAATTAAAAAATAATAATTAAAATATTACCTAATAAGGAAATATTCTTTTTTCCGAAATACGAAAGTACCCACTAAGGGTTTTGTTTTATTATATAAAAGATATGGGACGGAGGGAGTAACTTTTTTGTCCTCTCTATTATGATACGTAAAAAACTTCAAGTATTGTAAACTATGAACATGGATGATGTAGATGAATCCGATGATAATGGTAAGTATTTACTTTTGAAGGAAGTTTATTAGTATCATCAATCGTTGCAACAACAAGAAGCTCAAAGTTCACACTCGCGTATGAAGAATCATGCACGCTTACATCATATTGCATAACATGATTTTGAAAAATCAAAAGTTTGCGATAAGTGATTTCAACAAATTGTATATAAGTCTGCAACAAAATATACAACGCATTTGGATCAAAAGATGCAATATACAACAATGAAAGCAAAGAATTACGTGATAAACAAACGCACGAAACTCTTCAAAAAAATATTATGCAGCATCTTTGGTAACAAAAACAAAATTAGTTTATTGATAATTTTATGTATTTTTATTATTTCATAATTTTTATAGTTTTGTTTGTATTAGTTTTTTCTTATGTTTTTTTTATGTAATTTTTATTTTTATTTTAATAAATGAAATATTAGTTGAGGTGAAAAATGAAATAATGTTGGGTCCTAAAAGGGGTGTTTGGAGCATGAGTCATGACGGAGAGGATTTTTAGGTGTGTGATTGATAAAGTAAGTGAAACCGGAAAATGCTGAGGTGGCATAACGTGACAACTTTTATGGATTTTGGCTTAAACCACCGTACTTCATGCATTTATTACATAAATTTTTTAATCAATTTTTGTTATAAAAAATCATGTTATAAATCTTACTTCAATGCAAATACTAGTCCAAAAACTTTCAATAACAAAGATACAAGTGAAAAACAAAAGCTTCAAAAACTTGACAAACTACAAGCTTTTACTAAAAGTTTTACAAAAAGTCTTTTATTACAATGTCAAAAAGTCTGTAGAAATACTTTTAAAAATAGTAAAAAGTTTTTAAGGGTGTTGGCAACACTTTTCACACTCTCTCTCCCATCACTCACTCCTAATCAATCCCCTTAGGGGGTTGGCAACACACCCCTCACCCCATTTCCCTTCACTCACTTCCACCCAATCCCCTTATGCCACATCATCCCCCCACTTTTCCCTTCCCTCACTCAAATTTTGTTGGCAACACACCCCTCACCCTTCACTCACTTTTTTTTTCTTTTTTCTTTTTTCTTTTAAACTCTATNAGGTTCGGAAAAACAGTCAAAGTTTTAAAGTGGCATAATTTTCCAAATAAACTAGAAAATGGGGCAACATTAAAGTTCAAATTAATAATCTACTCTCGTCCGCCCATTGAGTTGTTACGAAAGTCCCTTTTGTACATAAAATAAATAATAAAGAGGAAAAATAGAATAGAATTGGAACGAAATTTCCCTGAAATTTGCTCTGAAAATGATATGAAGGATCATGTTGGAAAACGTGCCTTCGCTTCACCTAATGAGCAAAATTCAAATCCCTGAAATCACACAACTACCAAAGCATTAGAAACCTAGAAAAGAAGAAATAAAAAATAAAAAACCTAACTTCACTTTCGGTAGAATGCACGGTTGTCATTTTGAGCGTATGCAACAAAGGGGCCTCTTTAAAGCCACTTGGTGTTCCAGTGGACGAGTGAGTTCTCGGGGGTTTAAACGGAACAACACCCACAAAGTTCATTTTAAAAACTTTGAATCAAGTTTAAATAATGATTTGTAAAATAACAATTTTTTACGGTAGCAGGAAGGAAGCTAGCGGTCGTAGTGAATTGGGTGCTACCGGCCGTAGTTGCCTAAATGAAACTAAAACTGAGCGCGCTGGGGGTTGCTGAGCGGTGATAACTGGGTTGGAGCTATCGGCCGTAGCTAAGTTTCCCTTGGGGATTTGTTCTTGTGCAAAAAGTCCAGAAATGTTGGTCGGCCGGTAACGCAAAGCTTCCTGCGTGAGGACCTGACAGTCATTAAGCACAAAACCATACAAAACAACAAATAAAAGGAAAATGAAAAGAAAAGGATGAGATTCGGGTTGTCTCCCGAAAAAGCACTTTCTGTTTATGTATCGAGTCTTAAGTGTAGGATGTGCACGTGCGTAAGACTTAAGTCAAGCCGGTTGCACACGCAAGTTGGGTGTCATTTCTTGCTCTTAGTCCGAGAACTTCTTTGAATTGTTGCTCCATTGCGGATACGTCTAAATGGCAGTGTCTATCGATGTTATCGATACGTGGGAGACAACTTCCTTACTCCATCCATTGTTGTAGTTATTGAACCTTGTGAAAGTCTTCGACTTATCTGGGATGCGTACCTTGTTCCTTTCCAGCAGTTGACATTCGTGTTACTCCATAGCTTCCAATTCAACCTGCATGCCAGATTACTTCCGCGTTCCTTTGTTTGAAGGTTCTTCCACATTGTCCCCAGTATGTCCTGGGAGCAAGTTACCTTTTGCATCCTAGGTCTTGGAGTTGCTTATTCGATGATCGAAAGGAGTTTGAAGTACCTCTGCTTAATCGAGAGTTCTGATAGAATTTTCAACTGGTCTTTCGAAGAGGGCGGCATCAGTACCTGCCTCTAGTTTAATCTGATTGTCTGTATAAATGATCGATGCATCCGTTCCGGACAAATGCCTTTAAGCCTGGTTTTCCTGTGTCAGAGGATGCCTTTCGTTCCGGGTTACCGAACTTCCTCTTGTAATCCTCATCAAATGAATGAATCGGCCGCGCCTGTTGGTCTTTTTTCCGGATTAGTGTAATTTATTCTTGAGAGTGCGGGCTGCATCAGCTTCGTTCAGGGAATTGTTTTTAGAGCGGGAGGTCCGCTGTGTCAGCTGGTACACCTTATCGATCTGAGTTGAAACCTCTTCCCTTGGGTAGATTGCTCTGTTGGCATTCATCAAATGGAAAGTTCGACGATAGGAGTCGGCTAATGTTGTTGGAATCCTGTTTATCACACGACTCTTGATTATATTATTTCCGAACCGTACCTTCTCTCGTATGACTAATGATGGAATCGTGAACATGACAGGTTTTCCGAATTCAAGTCACGGTCTCTCGGATTCCATGAAACATGGGCTCCATTCCAAATGAGGCTCGTCTTGCTTGCGTTTGTTTTAAATTTCGTTATCTCTCCGCTCACACACTACGTAACGGAAAGGGATGCATGATGGCGCAAAGCTCGGTCGAGCCCTGTTGCTAACCATCATTCATTGGGGTCTACAATACAGGGGTTGTACATATGGGGCTTTCTCACATCCGATGACCGCTGCTCATAATTTGATTATTGCCTATTCCTGAGCCGCTTCAGAATAAAACGGGTTAAACACGTTCTTCGAAATGGGTTGAGGAGTAGTTTGCAATTTCCACTGAGCTGAATCACATAAAAACAGGGTTAGTGTAAATATCCAGATTCGTGAGGAACACTCGTGAGTATTAGCTTCGTAATCATGCAGACTTCTTTGGAGAGGTATTTAAAGACGGATTGTCAAGGATCCGTTATGATTAAATGTAATTCTGGCTCTTTTCCCATTTTCTATATTATCTCTTTCTCAAACCTTTGTGGATACGTAGCATGTGAAGTAGCTAAAAATGCGTCATCAGAGAATTAGGTATTACGTTACGTCTATATCAAGGGGCGGATTATATCTATACACCAAAAAGTCCCAGGGAATATAAACTTATTAATCTTAAGTAAAACATTAGTCCACTGTTCCCTTGGGTGTTGCTGCTGGCGGGCGGCTCGCGCGGCGCTGCCGGGTACGGTGTGCGTTGCTCTAGACATGCGTGCCTTTCGAGCCATGATGGTTGTTTCTTAAGGTTAATAAGAATTTAATTTTTTAAATAATGGAGAAACGACTATCATATTAACACTGGCCCCTAGATCAAGCTACAGCGAAACATAGTCAAGATTAGCCAATAGTCACATGGGAGTAAGGAACGTCTCCTGGTTTGGTCTTTTTCGGAGGGCGGGCGTGGGGGTATTGTTCTTAAGCACAAATTGTGTTTCCTGGTAGATAGAATAACCCCAAAAATTTGCTGCCAATTGTCTTATCGCTCCTTGAATTCGTCTTTTCTTTCTTGTAGGTAGCAGATGCTGCATTCCTCTAAGGTCAACTGTCAGAGTTTGTTCCGCGGGTGTGCGATTTGGAATTTTTTTCGCTAATTTTTTCCGATTTGAGTTTTAAGGTCTTAATTGCGGCGCTCGATTTCGTAAGTTCTTTCTGTGTACTTTCATCTCGTTCATCCATTCTTGAAATTTTTCGTTCTTCCTTGGAGGACTCGTTCGATGTTGCTTATGTAACCAGGCTTTCCCCTAGGCTAATTTTTTGTTTCAGTAGAGCTTGGTCGATTTTCAATGCTTAGTGTAACCACCCTTGACGTTCCGTCCTACTCGACTATTTAGCTCCAGAATCCTGGCCCTGGGTGTTTTTGTCTACTGTTCTCAACCATGGCTTTCTCAAACTCTCTTGACTTCTTCCCTTAATCAAATAGTTTCCCTTCCGTGCTCACGTTCAGACGGATGGACATGGCACATTTTCCTTGATTTTTAATGTCGACGCCCCTAAGCTTTTCGATCTTACTAGTGATAAGGTGAATTCCTTCGGTTGCTACCAGTAATGCCCTACTACTGTCCACCTTCGTTCCACTTTCTTGAGAGTGGTCCGGGATGTCTTCAATAGCCTTAAGCTTGAGCAGGGGTCATCCAGGGATTTGTCCCTCAGAATCTAACATCATCTGGCGCAGTGGGAGATATTGATCTCTTTGTAGGAAAATGTCTGACGCAATTGCTGGCGTTGTTGGAGATCTGAGTAGGGGGCACTTGTGAAAGAAAAGATCATCTTAGCCTGATCCCAAGGTTTGGGGTACAATGTTCATCTCCATTCTTGTCTTTGAAGTTGTGAATCATCTTCAGGGCTGCTTTGCCGTCCGTCAGAAGGGAGGGCAAGTCATCTGTTGGAGAAGAGCTTCTTTCAGGTTAGACGTCCAAAGTGTTTCACAGTCCGCTGCTGCTTCAATGTCATCGGGTTAATGTCGTTGGGCTCCTCCGGTTAATTGTCATGCGGGGCAAACTGCTGGGCATCATCGGCATCATGCATAACTCCCGAATGTTGAAGCAATACTACGCAAGGTCAAAGAACGATGTCAATGGTTACTCGATGAGCATCTTCCGTCTTGC
This sequence comes from Artemisia annua, assembly GCA_014162995.1. NCBI lineage: Eukaryota > Viridiplantae > Streptophyta > Magnoliopsida > Asterales > Asteraceae > Artemisia > Artemisia annua. Next base: position 64,430 of record LBNU01008182.1, read on the forward strand.
TCCCGAAAATGGGTCTTTTCACGAGTTCCCTTATGAATTGATTCTTGGATCTCGAACTTACGTTCATCCCCAAAAGCTGGCCTAACCAAAGAAGCTTGCTCTTCCGTGGTAGGAGCCAAAGTATTTCTTTCAAGCTGTTAGGTTTTCGGCAGTGTCAACTTCGGCCATGGGTGCGCTGAAACTTAAAAGATGATCGTGAAGAACTGAAGAATAGAGAATAAAATTGAAAACTGTAACATAAGAGAGGCTAATGAGCGGTCCGCGGGCAGCGGCGCCAAAAATCTTGATGCAGTTTACCGACCAGGTTTATATAGTTTATAAGTGTGTCGTTGTATAAGGTCTACCTAAGGCGCAGGCCTATCGCAGGACCCGGTCGTGTGATATACTTAGAGGTGTTAACGAATCGGGCGACTTGTTCGGCATTTTCATCAATTGGTTGGTGTCCGGGGGAGTCACGTCAACATTGTCGCGAAAAAACCTCATTCGATCTTCGTTATCATCATGACATGTGTAACGGTTCCACTAACCCGGGTCAGCGCCTTTTTTGGGGTATAGCGCGGGCTCGTACGGGTCAAGATTAGTAGGCATTTGCGTTGGAGGTAGTTGGGTATTATTGGGTATCAAACAGCATCGACGTTTCTGGTAGAAGTTGCGGGAGAGGTTGTTGATTGTAGAAAGATGGTGGAGATTGCGGGTACATTTGTGGGCGATAATCGGGTTGTGGAGGGAGATGATCATAACCGGGTTGTGAGTTTGAGAGGTACATTGTTGTTGGGCGGTGGACCGATTTGTGATTGAACTCGAGACGAATTGAGGCCTGCTCGATGGACCACCTCTTCGAGCCACGACCACTTTTCCTTGGCATCTCTATTTTTTTTGCTCCATCGTCTGCGTGTTGGTTGAAAACTGTTTTTTTTTTTTTGCTGGCGTATAAAGACTGTTTTTTTTTTTTGTGGGAAAAACCCATCGTTGCCAGCATGCCGGCTTTATAGAAAAAGAAAAAAGAGAATAAACCCGTTATTACCCAAAAAACCTATGACCGTTGCCCCCCCCCAAAAAAATCCCAACGTCTCTTTTTCCTTCTCCCAACGGTTCTCTTTTTCCTTCTCCCCGTTCCTGGTTAGTATGGTGTCACTCACGTGAACACCGCATGGCTCACCGTGACGCGATGGGCGCGGCGGTTGTCAACCGCACTGGTATACGGCCCGCTCCCCGGTGTCCTTCCCCGCATGCACTGCCAGAACCCCCTTATGCCACATTATTCACCCACCTTTTTCCATCGCTCACCCATATTGTTTGTGGCAACAACATCACTCACTACATCCACTTCCACTCCTTCAGTTTTTTTTTTTTTCAATTCCATTTAAAATTAAAAACCAATCACGATATATTTAAATAATCGTGGTAGATCAGGGTTGGGGGGGCATGCTTAAGGTTACCATGGCATAAACAAAACCCACTTGGAATCTCACTCTGTAAATTTCTTGAGCCGCGCCAAACCGCCGGAGACTGGGCGTGTGTCCTGTTAACCACCCCCTTAGGGGGTGTTTCTTTTTCCTCTGTAGCTAAAGAAATGTATTAGGCCGCCAGCATCTTATTACTTCCTTTTAGATGGGGAGGAGCTCATATTTTATACCCTCGCATATCTTATTGGTAGATGAATTGTAGTGGGGAATGCGAGTAGTGGCGCCACTGCAAAAAAGAAAATATTAAATGTACTGTTTTAATGGGTCCATGTCCTTAGCTAAGAGGAAAAAGAAACACTGCGCCTAACTACAACAATGATCCACTGTTCCAGCGTACCACCATTTTGTTTCTTCTACAAAACTGTTAACATGTACTCTTCGGCTCAAACAACCAAGTTTAAAAACTTTCTACCCAGCAACGGACAGCACAGCATGTTTGACACACTCAAAAACCACTTTCCATGCATATTTTTGGTTGACTTTGTCCAATATCATAGGTCACAAAAAAAAAAAAAAGAAAAAAAAAAAAAAAAAAAAAAAAAAAGGATATCCGTTTGTATTAATTCTCCAACAGTCTCCAACGGTCAAATCATTGCCAACGTTCGAAAAATTCCCCTCGTCCCGTGCGTGAAACTTTACTGTGTGGGAAGGATCCCGTGCGGTACCGCATGGCCGGCGGCGGTGTTCCCGCACGGGATGGATCCCGTCTCGTGCTTTCTCGTGATCACTGCCAACACCCTAAACCTATAGAGTTATACTCGGTAATAGTTAATGAGTTAAAGATCTAGAACAAATTAAATGTGTTGTCAAAGATGTAGTCGTGTAGTTTTATAATAGTACCGTTAAGGCATTAACTATTATTCTAACTTTGAAAACACATTTCAAAAGAGTCGCACATAGTATGCCCGTTTATGGGTTGTGGTGACAACAAAAAGGCGATGAATGGATCGATAGTCAAATGAGTTGCACATATATACTTGTAACTTAATATTTATTGCAAGTGTTATCACTTATCTGAAATCTGAATGATGATATTTTCTCAACTAGAGATTTAACGCGAATAAAACGTTGGGTGGTTTATTCAATGACCATTCATCTTTTTCTTACATAAGGTACAGTGCGGTCAGTGATTTTAGCGTTAGGTACAAAATTTTGAGTGTCCAAATCATTTATAAGAATATGCAAATCACCTCTCAAATAGTATACGACAATATTAAAATAAGAGGCGATTTGCACACTTTAGTAATTGATTTGCATACTTAAAAGTATTATGTCTTGACACTCTATTATACCTTTATAGGAATGAACATGAGCAAAAGTGATCTAATAGTATGTATGTCGAGACACAATACTTTTAAGTGTGCAAACCAATTAGTAGAATGTGCAAATCACTTCTCACTAAAACTGTTAATGAGATAGGTTATATGTAAGGGAGTTGATTTGCACACTTTATTAATTGATTTGTAAACTCAAAAGTATTGTATCATGACATATATACTCTTAGATCACTTTTACTCATGTTGACCTCTACAAGAGTATAAATATTAAGATAATAATTTTGAGTAACCAAATCAATTAATAGAGTGTGCAAATTTCCTCCATATATGTAGCCCGTAAAATACAAATAATACCCGCTTTTGTTTATTATTATTATTTTTTATTTTATTAATAAAGTTTTTAGTGTAAAACTATGTAATGTAACGGAACAACAAATATAAAGTCTAACAAATTAAAAGTATTAAACTGACAGAAAATACGAAACATAAATGAAAAGGTGGGAAGAGGTAGAAAGTGGGGCGAAGAGTATTTATAGTAGGACTCTCGTTAAATATTACGTAGTTGTTTGTGGTGAAAGTTATTGAAAATGTAATTACGGCATTAAAATAGTGTATGGTGTTTGATTAGAGACGTTTCTGACACACCAAGGAAACAAATTGTCAGCTACTCGCTAAAGCTATGGAAAATAAGAAGCAACATTAGATATCCAGATTATGAAAACAGTTAGATAATGTAGAACTTATACCATTATTTTATTTTATTTTTTTCATTCTAATCTTGACCATGGTCATATGAACAGTGGCGGAGCTAAGATTTTTTATCGTGTGTGGCACAATTTGGCTTGTTCCTTTGTTCCGCGACAAGATTTATAGCTCGTTGGTCATTATAAAGATAAAATTCGCCAATCATCGGCAAATTGGGTTCGTGTACAAACTTGATATATTAACTTCTGATCCATGTAAAACTAAAATTTAAAATCAAATACACCACTAGTCATTATCTTTATCAGTTTAATTGTTCGAATTATCCATAATATGACAATTACATATGTTCAAATTAAACACAATTATTTGAGACAAAAACAAAAATAAATAAAAATATGTTCGAATTAACTCCACGGCCAAGAGTATATTTTGAATAGTAAGTGATGTCAAAATGAAAAAGGTCCAAGTAAACATTCTTGAAAACTTAAAACACATAAATTTTTTAAATTTATAAAACAAAGTTGATAGGTAAACTAAATAAAATAGAAATTCCAATTTACCATTTGGACTAATTTGGCCCACCAAACCATCAGTAATCTTAGTCCACGTTAACTAGAAAAGAATTTCTTCTCCATCTATTACTCCTTCCGCCATTGTCAAGATAAAGCTTCATTTTCTTTTATGTTCAAAAATCACTAAACATATGAAAACCCATTATAGAAAAATTACACTTCCACCAACGAGATCATGTGTGGCACGTGCCACAGGTAGCCAATGACTGCCTCCGCNATAAAAGTCAACCAACACAATTGTATTCATCAGAATACTATATTAATATAAATACATACATACATACAAAAAAAAGAAAAAAAAAAAGTTTGTGAAAAAACCTGAAATCTATTAACTTCCATCATGTCCTCTTCCTCATTTGCTACTCGATCAGTACTAACCTGTTACTTTTTCCCTCATTTACAAAGTCATTTCATCTAAGATTCCACTACTAAAGAATAAACATGCATAAAGTGAAGAGTCAAGATGTGGTGGGGTTGGATTTGGAAATTGGTGACATGCACTGATATAAACATTTATATAGAATAGAATTGAAGAACAAAAGATTTAAAAAATAAATAAGATCAAAAGAGTCAAGATGTGGTGGGGTTGGATTTGAAAATTTGTGCATAATTATTCTTTCATAGAGGGTGCGTGTATGATTGTGCAAGCAAGAAAAATAGATACCAACAACAATTTTGTGTTATCTTTAATCATTTTGGCCACCGTGAATGCATAGAGAATGGGAGGCGGGGATTAGGTCAACAAGGCTCTAGAATGATCGAATGTTTAGGGTGTCGCTATAATGATTAGTTGATGTAAAGGGTGTGGATTGGGAAAGAGTTTATGAATGGCGGCTAGGGTTCTTGAGAGGAAACTATATCAAAAGTGAGAGAGAGAGGGAGTTGTCAGGTTTTGGGGTAAACGGTTTTAGATTACGGGATGCTATTTTTATGGAATAATTAAATTCCTATTTTGCCCTTAATTTGAACTTTTTCTCAAATTAAATTACATATATTTACAAAAATGCCATTTTGCATTGATATGATTGTACCTTATGTATTATTAGTAGTAAAAGGTGGTTCTCGCAGTTCTCGCAATTTATTTGGTTCTGAAAAGAACCTCACACTTAAAATATAAGTTCACCTTCCTAATTTTGATTGCCTCAAAATTAATGTTCACTTTCAATTACATACAATAAAAATGCTTCTAAAGTTCTAAATGTGTGAAAATGAAATTTTATTGGTTAATAGTGAGAAGGGTTCACTTTTTTTTTAAATTTTTTTGAAATATGAAAGTAGACATTTAATTTGGTACGGAGGGAGTATATAATATTATGCGTCATGATTCATGAACCTGTCATGGAGTAATCATATCGAGTCTAGACTGAGAAATAGTGTGTTGCATGATATGGACAAAATTTGTTAAATTTATATATGCTTAAGAGAACAATTAAGCACCACAATCCGTCCAATATGTGACGTGCTTTGATGATTTGTCGTTGCGATGATCATGATGAAGTCACTGTCTTTCTGTTAAAATATGAGAGATTAGAAACGATAAAATAAACAAGCTATATGTCTGTTTTTATATGTTTTTGACATTTCTTTTGAGCATACTTTTAAGGTGCGTTTGGTATGCCGCCATGAATCACAATGGGAAGGATTTTGATAGTAGTGGTGGGCCCCTTAGTATGAAAGATCCATACCTTACCATTTTGAGGCNATGAACAGTGGCGGAGCTAAGATTTTTTATCGTGTGTGGCACAATTTGGCTTGTTCCTTTGTTCCGCGACAAGATTTATAGCTCGTTGGTCATTATAAAGATAAAATTCGCCAATCATCGGCAAATTGGGTTCGTGTACAAACTTGATATATTAACTTCTGATCCATGTAAAACTAAAATTTAAAATCAAATACACCACTAGTCATTATCTTTATCAGTTTAATTGTTCGAATTATCCATAATATGACAATTACATATGTTCAAATTAAACACAATTATTTGAGACAAAAATAAAAATAAATAAAAATATGTTCGAATTAACTCCACGGCCAAGAGTATATTTTGAATAGTAAGTGATGTCAAAATGAAAAAGGTCCAAGTAAACATTCTTGAAAACTTAAAACACATAAATTTTTTAAATTTATAAAACAAAGTTGATAGGTAAACTAAATAAAATAGAAATTCCAATTTACCATTTGGACTAATTTGGCCCACCAAACCATCAGTAATCTTAGTCCACGTTAACTAGAAAAGAATTTCTTCTCCATCTATTACTCCTTCCGCCATTGTCAAGATAAAGCTTCATTTTCTTTTATGTTCAAAAATCACTAAACATATGAAAACCCATTATAGAAAAATTACACTTCCACCAACGAGATCATGTGTGGCACGTGCCACAGGTAGCCAATGACTGCCTCCGCCCCTGCATATGAATCTACCTGTTTTTACCCGTTTTACAACAATCAAATCGACGTTGTAGGGTGTGTTTGGCAAAAAAAAAGTTTAAGAGCATTTTAAAGCAATTAACATTTAGCATTATTATTACAGATCTCGTTTGGAAAGAAGAAGATAACATTTATAAAGTTATAAAAACATTAGTTTTTCAATGCTCTTTAAATAAACATTTAATATTTAGCATTATGTCATTTTACATATTAAAATTATAACTACAAGTACTCAACCAAACACTTTTATAAACTAAATTGCTACTGCTAATTAGTAATTACTACTGCTAACTGCTACTGCTAGTTTAAACAAACACACTCGTAGTGTCTTAATTTATTTTTATATAAAAAAATGGTTTTAGATATGAGAATATTTCAAGAATAGTCACCAAACTCAATTTGCAATAATTTTTTAATTAAAAAAAAAATTATTTTAAAAAATAGTTTTGTGTGATCGGTTGACCACTATACTGTGCGACTCAATAAAACATTTGACTAGTTTTTCAAAAAGTAGGTGATGTTTTTCTAGACCAGATGTGATATTTTTGTGCGACTAAGGGGATGTTTTACTAAATCATTTTTGTATTGTTCAAAAAGTCAATCATAGGTCTTAATTTTATTCATTTATATAATATTCTGATAAAATTGTGATATTCGGTTAAATTTTTAACAAGATAAAATTGGGCTAGCATCATTTTGAGCGCACAAATGTCACTTCGGTCGAGCAAAAACTCACATTTACATTTTTGAACGCTAGTTAAATTTTTTTAGAGTCACACAGTGTAGCGGTCACACAAAACCATTTTTTGAGATAGTTGTTTTTTTTTTTTTTTTTTTTTTTTTTTTTTTTTTTTTTTTTTTTTTTTTGTTTTTGTTTTTTTAAGGTGAATGCAAGTTCACTAAACTGACCATTTTTAGTATTTGCTCTTTAAATATTTACTAATTTGTAAATAGTATTATTATTTAAAGACTATCAAGCGGGAAGGGATTCAGTGAAAGTAAATTAAAATAAGAAGTGAAAAGTGACATAATAACACATTTGAGATGTAACGAATGGAATTAGATGCATCTTTATTTATATAGATGTACCCCTTGAATTTCAAAAGTTATTTTGAAGTGAAAATTGTGTAAATCGATTTTTATAATTCCGTCATATGTAGAGGAATAAAATAAAAGAGAAATCATGTAATAAATCTAATATATGTATATGCATTTAATTAAAAGCTAAAAACACATTATGATGCATATAAAATAATAGGGATGCATCTAATTTAGATATGTACATTTCGAATATGCGGTTGTAATTACTTCTCATCTTTATTATTTTGAGATTACTTCCCATATAATTTTAAGGCACTATCACGTATCTTAAAATTAAAATAGTGCTATCAGTAGAAAATATCAATAATTCAGGTGAAATAAATTTACATAAAGATCAAATACTATTTTGGATCTAATTTTTGAGTTTGAGATTTTGGTAGAGAACCCTGTGGTTCGTTCTTGACCGGTTGGCCTGACCATTTATGAGAAGTCAGTTTTTTCATCCCTGACCATGGTTCTTAGCATGTGTCCCAAGCATGGTATGTTGGGTGGCCCTCATTAATACATATAAATAGGCATGGGTTTGTTAATTGGACCAAAATACAACAGTGAGATTTAGTGAGAAAAAAAATGAAATAAAAATTATATAAAAATTATTTAGTCATATATTTTAAATAAAAAATAAGAAATTTATGAGAGATGCATTCTTTTTAATAAGTGCATCTAAAATATGCAGTTGTAGTTACTTCTAATCCTTAAGATTTTAAGTTTATTTCTCAATCGATCCTAACTCCTAAAAGATATATGTTGTATTTAGCGTGAGATTTTCCGGGGCTTCTCGAGACTTGAGCTTATAAAATAAGCTATCATATAAAATAAATGTTGTTTTTCACACAGGCTTATGGAAGCTTTTACAAGCCACAAGCCTTCGTAAGCTCAAGTCAGTTAAAATGGTTTATGAAGGCTTATAGTTAGTCAAATTATTTAAATACCCTTTAAAATATAATGGATTTACACATAAAAGGTTGAAATACATCCGAATTTAATTTGATGTATTTTACGTGATTTTACATTAATAAGGTTGAAATATGAAAATAAACATTCCAGCTTTTAGTTTATAAGATAAGCTTTAGCTTTAGCTCTAGCCCAACCTATTTCGCCAAATATATCCATAAGCTGAAAGTAGAAAAACATTAAATTAAGATTTTAATTTGACCAAAACATAAAATTAAGCAAATGCCATGAAACCAAGGTCCCGTTTGGTTTGTAGATAAGTTTAGGATTTGGATTTGGATTTGGATTTAGATTTGGATTTAAAAGGGCTAGCGGTGCAACTTTTTGCTCGTTTGTCTTCCAACTCTATGTAAATTCAAATTAATTTATTGATGATTAATTTAATACATAGATTATAAACAATTTATATTTAGATTTGATGTAAAAAAGAAAATATTAAAGGTGTTCGTTTTGTATTGAGGATAGGATTTAAATGGAAATAAAAAATTGTGAAATAATAATAATATACCAATTAAATAAAAATTAAATTACATTTTATTTACTATATTAAACTAATTAAAAATAAGGAAATAGACTTTCTCAAAATATTTTGACATGAGCCCCATTTTCTAAACTAACACTCTTAACTAAACATGTGTTTAATGTCTTGTCAAAACAAACCCAACCCAAAGTAAGCAAACAAATACACCCCAAATTTTGGAAGAATACCCACTGTCATGTTTTTGGACTAGGAAGATAGTCTGTAGGTCAAAATCGTAAACCTACAAAAAGTTCTAATAATTTGAAGTTGGGATATGTCAAATGTTGTTGGCAACGTAAAGAGAAAGCACGTGTAATATACTAATATGCGTCCTAAGATCAACGTGCTAATTAGACACATTTGTCATTAGTCATTACTCGTAAAAGTTTTGGAATCAAAAGAACCGATCTAAACTCTTACGACTTATCCAACAAACTAGATATATAATCGAAATCACAAGTGGATCTTGTTTACATGAACGTAAATGTTACATGACTCTAATTCTAAGCGAATTTATTTCTCACTTGGATATTCTCCTTTAAAAAAAAAGGCATTTCGTAAACACGGAACAAACAAATCCTATACGTATTTTAGCTTGATCCGAAATTTTCAGGCAACATATAGTCGTACACCAACTAGCAACCACCTTATAGAAACGGCTATATATAAGCGGTCCTAAAATTAAAATGGTGTTTGATTTTGCAAAAAATTCTAGTTCTGTGAATAAACAAATTTTAAAGTTTCATTCAGATTTAGGAGGAGCTAAACAGTGTTATTTAACTTAGGCAAAAATTAGCCGTTTTCTTATAAACATCGTTGAGAAAAACAAGAAATGGAGAAAAAAATAACGAAAAATGATGAAAACGAAAGAAAAACACAAACCAAAGTGATGAAAAACATTACCAAAGGAAAACAAGAATATGAAGAGTTAAATAAAAAATGTATAACAAATAAATGGAGAAAAACAATAACGAAAAATTATAAAAGTGAAAGTCTGTCGTCATCACGAATCAATATACACATAGGGTAGTTGCAAATCTTCTTAGAAAAATAAACACATATATAAAGTATATAACCACAGATATTGAGCACAAGAAGGTAGAAGAAGAAACACATTTAGAGTCAAGTTGATGAAGTCTTATCTTTCTTGAGCTGAAGATACATCATGTTCATATTAACGACATGGTATGTAAACAAGACTATGAAAATTGAGGATTGTATCTTACCGTTGACCTTTTGCCCAAGGCAAAAGTTGAAGAAGCTGAACCATTATATTAAAGAAACGACAGTTACTTCCCTAAACGTGAGGCTGCAAAGTGTACATAAATCTCACTTGTAAGGCGGAATAGGTACACAATGCTGCATCCATTAGTTATGGGAAACAATAATAATCTCACCCATTAAACCAACCTCCAGTCATGTTACAGATATTGCCTTTGGGCAGGGACGGAGCTAGGGGGTTCCCGCGGGTAACCGAGAACCCTATGGATTTTTTCGATGTAGTGTTAATTATTTTTGAAAAAAACACCGATTTTTCCTAAATGAATTTTAAATGCACCCGGTCCTTTGAAATGTGTTTCCAATATTACGGTTCAAAATATTTTGTGCACCGGGTCAAATTTGGTCCTGGCGGGCTTTGCATTTCAACTAGACCCTGTAGTGAAACCATTAGGATAGTAAATTGTAATCAAAATATCGAAAATGTAGTGGTAGATCATATAGCGACAACAAATGCGCAGTTTGCTATATGACCATAGAAATCAATGGTTTTAGGTCCAGCAGGATGATTACGGAATCGCCTAAACGACATACTAAATTCAACAATGCGTATGCAATGGTACCATAGACCATTTACCATCAAGTTGTGTTCGGCATATATAATCGTATTTCATATATATATGTTTGTTCTCTGAAATTGAACATGTCCAACATGTACTATTTCTTGGGGGCAAATCACCAAGTGATGTCTTTTCGAAAAACTGAAAAGAGATACTTAGCAGACTTTTGTATAAATAAATATGTATTGAGATGAAGACTTCTGTATTTTGTGACAAAGTTATGCAAATTTATGAGAATTTATAAATCTTCATTACTCCTTATTCTCAACTGATACAAAAGAGATGCATAGAAAATTTAGCATGTAACCTTTTTTTTCTTTTGTTATTGTAAATAATTTGTATTGTCCTGGTTGATAAAATTCAAAGATGCCATTTAAACTTGTCCCTGTTAGGCAATTTAAAACTAACATATAAGGGTCGATTCACATAGTTTAATAGAAGTCTTTGATAAACTTTTATTATGCCTACTAATCCATTTCTAAAACCACACGCATTTGAATGACTGAATCAGACAAAGCTCTTCATCTATTAATTCAATTATTAACTAGATCGATAATGACATGGATGTCAATTGGGAGGCAAGCATCATCAAAGAAATGTAGGGTGAGAGCACGTAACCAGAACGTGTCGAAACACATTAATCTTACTGCATCAAAAGGATCCTAACAAAGGCATGTACACCCACCCGTGCGAGTAGTTTATATGGAAATGGATCAAAACTCAGTGACAAATATAGACTAGTTATGGTTATCTTCAAATAGCTCAATTTTCAGCATTTGAGTCTTGCCACTCAAAGTTGCTGCATTAAAAAAGGCCACTCCGTTGAAGGAACTCAGATTGCAATACTCTCACTAACTCACTGATATAGAAGAAAGAACTTGCTATAAATTAATGAAACAAATAATATGAAAGTGATGTATGAGACTTGCAGAAAAGAACTTCTGAGTACTTACTTTATTCATGTGAAAACAAGGCCTATATATAGCCTTCAAAAGTAACAACTTAAACATGAAAGTAGCACCTAAAAACCAGGTAAACATGACCACTTCTACCCAACGTGCAAATGCACATACATAAGATTCGGTCACACCTTCTACTAATTCAAACTAACAATAAATTATTAACTAGAAACATAAATACTTATTAAATGAAACTCATGCCATGCATACGTGAATTCTTGACATAAACGATTAATCCAACATCCGTAGATAGGTAAGTGGAAGTAGGTTGTTATTAATAGTAAAAGCAGTGCAATAGTCTGCCAAAAGATCAGAAACCATGGTTACCCAAAAAAAAAGTGCATTGACTAAAACGAATCAACAAATAATATGTACCTATTTTATACAAATTTTCCCTATACTTGTATTAACTGTACAACAAAAATATGACAATAACAGAAATGAGAACAATGAAAAACTGAAAATCATCATCATAGGGAATTAATATACACAACGCGAGTCGCCAATGCATGTTCAAAGAAATCTGAAAAAATCATTTAGCTTTGGACTTACTCTCAGAATTGAATTATCCACATAGATATAGAGTCCAATAAGCTAGAAGAAAACATATGAAGTCAAGTTGACAGTGTCTTATCTTTCTTTAGCTGAAAGTACCTTTCAAAAGGAAACATAGGTAAATACTGTGTGCACATCAAACAAGATAGTATGCATGAGAAATGTGGGAATCGAAGACAAATTGGTAGATTGGTGTGTTACTTACCCTTGACCTCGTGCCCAACGCGAAAGTTGAATGAGCTGGACCGTTAGACCAAATACATGGCAATTACTTCCAAATACGCGAGGCTGCACCACGTACATCAACCTCACTTGTAAGGCATTGTATGTACACATCGCTGCATCCAAAAGTTATGATCAACAATAACAATTTCACCCACTGTGACTACAGTACATGTATATAAACATGCAATTACCAACCTCCGGTCATGTTAATAGATATATCTTCTGGTGGTCTCTGCGTGTCCACCAGCCCCTGTCACATTTCAGCGATATATTTTTAATGTAAGTACTCTTGGCATAGCAATTTGCAGTAAAATCTTAATAAATAGAAAAAAAAAAAAAAAAAAAAAAAAAAAAAAAAGGATAAAGCAAACTGCAAACCACAACAACGAGTCCCCAATTAGATACAGGACCCCAGAAATGTGTAGTTTTGGGTCCGACAGGACTGTTCAAGAACGCCCTGAACGACATATAGATGATTTTAAGATGCAAATTATGAGTACAAAATAAGACTAATCACCTTTATTTCCAAAGAGAAATGGCAACAGCTGACTATTTTCTGGGGGCAAATTGCAAGGTGGTGTCTCTTCAAATATCCAAACATACAAAAGCAATGGGTTCCTTTAAATAAAAATGTTATGTATTTTGAAACAAATAGTCCGTGCTGTTTACTAGATCTATTCGTCAATAAAAAAGAAACAAGAAAGCCGGCATATATTTTGACTAGGCAAGGTGATAAATGATGTTGCCCTATTGCCAAGTCTCCAATATATTCATGAGAAAGTTCTTTTGCTTTTGGATCTACCCGAACATTAGACGAGCAGCTGTGCTTGGTACTTTCCTAAACTAAACGTTATGCGAGTCAGATTGCTTTGTCATTCTTCATAATTGAAAATACAAGCATCGTGACATGCCACTCAGCCAATTGAAGACTACAATGATCAGAAACAAACGCATAAACATAATAGCAATTACAGTGACACTCATGAACTTAGATAAAATATATAAAATGGAATCCTAATGAGGCACTCTCTTTGGGAATAACCATCATTCCAGACAAGAGAGACAACGAAAACATGATTTTAAACATAAGACATCAAACTTTACGAAAGTAAAGTAATACAAAACATCAACGCAAGGGGAAATGCAATAAACTGTACAACAAAGAAATACAAACATGACAATTACAGAAATGATAAAAAGTAAACAGACAACATCATTATTCAAGATACAGATTGTGTGATCGCCAATGCTTATTTTGAAAATCAGTAGTTCTAATTACGCCAAGCTTTAGACTTACAGTCAAACTTCAATAACCAATTATATTACACATGAAGGGAGATCATGAATAGACCATCTGAAGTCAAGCTGGCGTTTTAACATCCTTCAGTTGAAAGTACCTTCAGAAGTAAACAAAGGTAAGCCCTTGGTGCATATGCAAAAGAATTGTAAGAATTATAGACGGTTGTAAAAACGTATTAGTATGCACTATTTCAATTACATCACATCGATGTAGCTTACCCATGATGTTTTGCCCAACGTGAAAGTTGATAGAGTTGAACTGATTCATTTAAGACATGGCTTGTAAGAAGCATATGGTTGCGAGGGTTCACCATCCAAGCAAACCTCATGAATAAAGCAGAATAGACACACAATACTGCAGCCAAACATTAAGGTTAACAATCTTACTCATTAGAACTGATTGTAAATAAGCATGTGAGACTAGTCAGACTACCAACCTCCAGTCATGTTTCCGGATAACATCTCGGGAGGTTTCTGTAGGTCAGCCACCCCCTGCCACATTTCACCACTCACAACTTTTTAACATAACTAGTCTGGCATAAAAAGGTGTATTGATTAGTTGTAATGTTATCGAAAAGATTAGGGAAAAACATACTGCTATAAAGAACCCCAAATTGGATACCGGACCCCAGAAATGAGTCGTCTTAGGTCCAACAGGACTGTTCAGTAATGCCCGGAAGTACGTCATAGATGATCCTGCACTTAAATCTGTAATAGTATCATTTGCAACAAGTTATACGAAGCATATTGACTGAGAGTGAAAATACGAGTTGTAAAGCCATATCTATAAACAAGAGTGTTTAGGGAAATTAGATGTTTAAGTAACACTTCTGGTAAGCATGACTCAATTGTTGGCAACAAGAATGAACTTCCAACTGGTCCAGAGTAGCAAAACTAATAGATATGTGCTCGAGTCTCAACCCAAAGTAGTTAAGGTCATCAAAGAACTCAACCCAAAGCAGGAAAAGTCTCATTCACAAGGTTGACTCTAATTGCTGGCAACCTGAATGAATCATTACCTAACTAAAACTAAACTCGAAGTAGAATTTCAAAGGGCTAACAGGTTGTTTGGGAAAGCTTTATGTAAACATTTTACGCTAATTTATATATCTAGCATATTAGCTAATGCGGTATCAAAACACAATGCAAAAGAGAGTGTTTGGGTTGGCTTAAGCTTTATAGCTTAATAAGCCCTTTTAAAGAAGCACCTCCGTCTCGACTTCTGTAAAAGATTAATATTTAGCTCAAAAAAGCTAACAAGTTATTGAGCTAGTTATATAAGCTAACTCAAACACCTCCGAAGTTGTTTGGCTTCATCAAAACACTCAAAAGTGTTAATCAGGTACATGTATCAAAATGCATACGTGCTCTAATAAGATGATAAGTTGTTTAGATAACCAAACACCGGCCCCCTAAGGCCCTAAGTATATGGTTATATGATCCATAACAAATATTCCCACTGTACTCCTAGAATTCTGGAAACATCAAGGTCAACTTAACCCATATATTCTTGTCTGGTTTTCTTCCTATGTTTTTTGCTTGGATACTTTTTCAGCTTTGGTCAACACTTTTATTACTTAACTTATAACAATCCCTTAATTTTCTAAAACAAGTACAACAACCATATATATAATTCTGAAGTGTTGACATAAATTTCTTACCATTAGTCAAACTAACAGCTCTACACATAACACATGTGATCCTATCTTAAATGACTAGTAGCAACTCCAAAGTACTACTAATTACTAAATGCCAGTTTTATCACAAGGAACATTTTAAGAGATGGTCAGAAGTCTTACTGTTGCTGGAGATCAAGTGTAGAGAAGAAGTTGGCCGGATATTCCAAGAAATGGGGATGATATATATGATGACCTGGATTTTGCTTATTTATAGTAAGTAGTACTATTTTTTATCTCATAATATGCTCATTTTTTAAGTCGATAAAGTTGACTTAAGTGTTTGTCAGTTTGTGTATTATATATTATATATATATTAAAAGGGCAGTTTTTACTGTAGCAACTGTAGCCGCTACAGTTGGNATTTACTGTAGTTTTTTTTTTTTTTCCTCCTCCTCCTTGAAGCTGTGAATAATTTTCCTTAAAAAAAATACAAAGAAAAATACAACACCATAAAAAAAAATAAGAAACCCGCGGCAACGCGCGGGCTACCCCGCTAGTTATCTATATATACTAAAAGGGGGAAGGTGCTCCTGTTCAAACAACTGTAGCTGCTACAGTTGTTTCTACAGTAACGTGCTTCAAGATGTTGTACCCAAGAGTGCAACCCAACCACATATAAACACAGCCCACACCGCCATTCTCGATCCTTCTTCTTCCCATCACTAACCTCTCACTACTGTAATAACAAGCAAGACTGGCGATCGAAACTCGGTGTGTTTCATCATCAAAACCCAGAAACACACACACGACAACACAAATCCAAACACCCATCAATCATTTGAAAGTTTTAACGCCGGTCATGGTTCAACAAACGAGTTAAAGATGGGGAAGGTTATTGTTGCAAAAAAAAACAGTTGGTTAAATAGGAATTAATTCGAAGATTGCAGATCGAAGATCTAATTGGAAAGGTATGAAAGAAAAACACCAGGTATGAAAAAAAAAATCTTGGTTTTTAACTTTTTATTTTACCTTCATTATCTACAATGATCACAATTATTCTAGATTCATTTTCTCCATCACATGAAACCTCCCAAAAAAATCTCTTATAAAAAAATATTGATTTCTGACTTTTCATTTATGTTTTTGATATGGGTATTGGATATGGTAAAGATTAAATGACCTATGCAACGACAATTTATGTATTTGGACTCTAATATTGTTGATGAATATTTGCCACTTAAAGGTTACCTCATGATTTGTAGCCTCAATTAATACTCTCCGTTCAATTGATATTTTTCATTTAGCTGATAAGGCTGCACTTGCAAAAGATTTCGTTGCCTCAAAACTAGATTATTTGCACCTGCTTATTGCGTTTTCATATACCAGGCATGTATTTTGAATTTGTTTAGTATTTGTTTACTCAAACTACTTATCTGAATTTTATGGTCACATGTCAATAATTAAAAGAACAAACAGGATACTGAAAACCGTTGAAAATTTGTTTTGTTTTTCTTTGTAGAGTGGCGCACAATGAGAGTTTTGCAGGGTCAGTTGACAAAATGGGAGTTATGAGGAGGCGGTAGGTTGTTCCGATCGCGCTTGATTAGATATACACAAGGCATCATGGAATTAGAGAAGAAATATAATGTTTTTTTTTTCTTCAGGCGTCGAAAGAAATAAAGTTTGTTTAATCTAATGGACTAGAATGCACTGCAAACAGGCATGATAATTCTCTAAGTAGCATTGGTATGGAAACCGGGCATTTAATATTAGTCGGTGCTCAAGCCGAAGGTGAAGGATATTCGGTTGGTTCTTTATTGATTGATGCTGCAGCTGTTGGAAATGGTAGTGCAACGAGTGATAGATCTCAAGGTATGTAAATTTTAGTTAATCCTTTTCGGGCTGCCATTAACAACGATAACTAACATTTACACTGACCTTTTTATTTTGTATCCTGTCGTACTCAATTGGAATTTGATCTTAGGATGAAGACTTAAAAAGCTTTGGGCAGTGGGAAAGCAAAACACCTGGACACCTTCAAAGGTTGTTGAGGAATGGGCTTGAGGCGAAGTTTGTGGGTTTGCGTCCTGCTGAGTTGTTGCTTGGTGATTCGTTGTGTAAGTTAACGGAGAAGGTACTTTTTACCTGTTTGATTTTATGTAGATTAAATATGTTAGTAATTGAGTTTGGCTTGCGTATGCTTATGTCTTAGTAGCTAATTTTGAGTGAAATGTCGAGAAGTATTTGTATGTGCGATAGTAATTTAGTGCTTAATGTTTTGGTAAAGATATTATGATTATAAGATTACTAGGCAACTATTCACATTTTCTATAATAAGATTACTTTTGCTTCTTGGTGGTCGTATATAAGCCGGAAGGAATTCTTTGCTCGATTAATGTTATGTAGGTATCCTGTCTTTTCACCTTAGTAGTCCTATGCATATATACTAAAGGGGGGGAGGATGCTTGGAGCTACAGTTGTTTCTACAGTACTCTTACGGGCGCTACAGTGCTTTCTACAGTGCTTCTTCCCGTTGCCCGTTCCCCATTCCGTTATTTTCCAAGATATTTCCCCCCCGCCCCCCCCCAATTCTAGACTATTCTTCACACTCTTCTTCCCCACATTTACCTTTAGAAACACACACACACAAGAAATAAAAACAATCTCCTCTCCCGTGATTCATCAAACACACAAATTATACATGAAACACACATAAACCTAGAACAAGGTATACTCGGTCATTAATTTTATTTTATTTTTTCTTATTTCGAATATTGTTTGGTTTCATGTCGGTTGGTATTTTGCTTAATTGATCTAAGGCAAAAGTTTGCTTAATTGGTATTTTGGTTAATTGATATATAAAAAAGGAATTAGTAACTTGCTCTTGGTTTGTTGCAGATTACCGGAGAAAAAGAAATAGTTTTCTCCTTTTTTTCCCTCCACATGGAAACCAGAAGTGGTAGTGTTGGTGGCGGAGGTGTAGCGGGGATGCCGGCAGGGTCAAGAAAGATGCTATGCTCGAGGTAAATTTGATACTTACAAATTTATTATTAGTGTGATTATTGTTTTGATATTTGGGTTTAGTTGTAAGTATGCATATGCCAAACGCCCCCATATTACTCGATTACCTATTTTTTTACAGTCCATATATAATTTTTCATAGGATCGCTTTTGTTTGGGAACTTTTTTTTTCTTTCAAATCTCTATTCATTATCCGTTAAGACCGTCTTATTGCTTTTCTCTACCGTTAGTTAATGGTTTATAGAAGGGTCTGTTAGATGACTTTGTTCTCATTTTCCATCTATCCAAATATTCTTAAGCCATTTCAGAAACTGAAAATTCATGTTTATATTCATATTAACCTATAAAAACTATGCCTTTGGATCCAGGGTCTGAAATCTTTTAGGAGCCTTTTCAGAAAAGAAAAGTTACAAAATATTAACATGAATTTTTTCTCATAGCAAGTTTGCCTATGTAAATGGCAATAGCATCACTGAAATTACTTATTTTTGTGATCTCCTCATACATTGCTTATCCCTACCATATCATTTTTATAGATCCGAAATACTATATACTCATTGGATTCTCCTTATTGCAGAATGTTTTTCGACTAGCGTTGTCCACGACAGCCCAGACAAGGGTCTTCAGTTATCGGTAGGTTCATGCACTAAGAGGTAAAGATCGACCTTCGTACAGTCGTGGAAAAAGAAAAGCCTGAGATGGAAATGAAAGGAATGGAGGTAACAATTTCGCGTTTTGCATTTTGACATGCTTCAATAATTACAGTGAGCATTCTTTTCCTTAAAATTGTGCTAATTGATCACTTATATAGCAGAAATGTGGTGTAATGATCGTTATGAATATGCATTTCTTTGAGGCTATCAGGATAGCATTTCTTTGAATTTTTATTTTTATTTTATCACTTTTTTTTTAGAATGGTATAAGCTAAATATGTATTTTACCCGACGTACACAGGCGTAGTGAAACGGCGGTTGTTGCTGTGGATTGCTGACTGATGGTTGCGCCTTTGTCATTAAATATCGTTTCCCAGGTTACCCTTCTTTATTCTGCAGCATCTTAAAGCTTTTAAATGAAATAATGCTACTTTTGAGTTTGTAAAATACTGAATTTGAATTATAAAAAGTAAAAACATGAACTATACCTGTAAATAAATCTTTGAATGATAAAATGTCAACCACCTCAATCTGAACACTGATTTCGGTGTTGCTTCTGAATATGCATGCCACATAAGTTTAAAACAGGCCGTAGTTGTTAGTAAAAGTAAAAAAGGCGTGAAAACCAAAAAATGTCTGATCATTGTTGCTGACTTTTCATGTGAACACAGTTGCGTGTGATGTTGGAATGCGATTGGAATGCATTTGGTTATATTGTATCAAGATTTTCCGTACATGCCTATAAGTGTATTATTCAACACCTTAAAATAATGTGTTGTCAATATGTTGTAGTTTGAAGGGCCTGCATCAGTGAAGGGGTAGAGAAAATGCCTCGAGCCAATGTTCGAGTACCAGTCGCTGAAGTAACCAATGCCATACTCCCAGGAAAAAGCTCGAAAGGCCTTCAACAAAAGGGTACTTGTATCACATCGAGATGTCGATTCGTTTTCCGCCCCCAATGAGATGGGGAATTCATAACTCCCTATTTAGACTTTTGGGCCCTTCATCTTCAGAGTGTTCTTAAATAAAGTTCGGCAACACTTATTGCACTTGAAGCTTATCAAGTATGTCCTGGCCATGGTTTAATGTTTTCTTTTATAATGAAATCATACCAGTGACATCTAATCTTTTATCGATTTGTTTTTTTAACCTTTAACGCTTGGTCAGAACGCGCCAGAGGAGGGGGACATACTGGACGTAACGACTCCCTTGGTTGGGGGTTGTGCCGCCCCGACTTTCGATCGATAGACAGCATAACCAATGTCTAAAAATTATAAGTTGCGGTTTCCTTTGTTGGATCAAAATAAAATACCCTTGAGCATACTTGACAAAAATGCACCAAATGTGTTAAAATAAAATTTAGTGCGTGTGACAAGTGCCAACTTCTTAGTAATTTAACACATACATCACAGTTCTCTGAATAATATCGTTTTTGAACATATGCTTTGTGTATAATTCATAGTTTCTGATAATGACATTAAATTACTTATTCCTTGATTCTCAGTCATAACGCATATTTCCTTTACTGATTAACCTGATGCTAATGACAGGCCACACATAGGGTTATGGATTTAGGGAGTTTGGAGATGAGACAGAACAAATACGCGCTAATGCCTGATATGAGTGGAAGATTATGCTCAACTAGACCAGTGCGTAGTTCGTCACGTCCTAACAAAAAATTATTGGTGGACAACAGTTTCCAAAAGGTACGTCATAAATTTATATAGCATGGTTATCAAAATCATACTATTATCTATTTCATTGTAATAATTCGAGGGTAGATAAACAGCCCTGAGACGCAGCAGCATACCCAAATAATTAGCCATTTTTAATGGAATTTGACAATTTGTTATTGCCCGTAACTGACCCATTTTACCCCTTTTGTGTAGATGTTCTTATGCATTAAGTTTTTGAAAGTATTTTTCGACAGTGGCTGTTATTTTAAGGCCGGTGGGAGACTAAAACTTGGAAGGTCAACCATGGATGCTTATACCACATCCTTGAACACTTAGGCTTCTTCAGTCGAAAATGTGATTGATACGGACCAGACCCATGTGTTCTTTAGCACTTTTGAGGGCAGTCATTGGAGGTACATTACTATATTATGAGAAAATAAAATACCTTGACCAATATTAAGTGAATATATAAAGAAAGAGCTTATTTTGTGACTTTTAGAGGTCCAATGCAAAATCCATAAGCTTTTCCTTAAAGTATTTCAATTTTCAAGAACTTCCTATGGAAATTAATCTTTTTCCTATAACATTGATTTGTGAATTTATAAGCTTATTTTTAGATAAAAACATTAACTACCAACTTTATCTAAATTGACAAAAGACAATCTTCTGCCAAACATTTGCTAAGCTATCAAGTAAGATTAGTACAACTAGAGTTGTAGCAGCAGTGCAAAAAACAAGTTACCCAGGACCATGTAGTTTCAAGATAGAATAATTTAGTTGATGATTCATTGTTACTTTAGTATCTTAAAAATTGGTAGGTACTGAATTGTTGCACAATTTACCAATGCAGGTCGATAAAATGGAGGAGACTTTCAAGGGAGACTGGGAGAGTACGGTTGAAAGACTCGACTTCAATTAGACCGACACATACTATAGAGATACATTTTTACTTTACATGTTCGAATTAGGAGAATGGAAACTCACCTGGGCGGAAGTTTGTGACATACATTTTCNAGATATATATATATATATATACTAAAGATGGGAATTGCTCCGTTAAAAAATGGGTCTTACGGAAAGTTATTACACAATTGAAACGGACAAAGTTGTGGCTGAAATCGTTTTGGTACAAAAGGAAATTCAACATGGTACATATGTTTCACTCTCTCATTGGTTAAAGGTACATGCAAGTACAACAGGGACTATTCATCCGTCCCGTTATTTCACTGTGCGAACCACTGTTCATAAGGTTAAACCCCGTTTTCGTCCACTGTAGCCCCCCGTAACGCAGCTGTAACAAAGGTTCAATATTTGAGTTGCATAAATCACCACATAATCTTCCTTTTTCTTTAGAAAACCAGAAACTTTTAGGGTGCGTTTAGTAATGGAAAATTTTTTCTAGTTTTCATTTTTCAGTTTTCTGGAGAATGGGAGAGCTATTCTTTCTCTAGAGAACACTTGAAAACGTGTTTAGATGGAGTTTTCTAAAATGGAAAACCTATGGAGAACTCATAAAGGGAGTTTTCCAAAACTTAGTTATAAACTTGGAAAACAGCTTCTCCATTTTTCCAAGAAAACTTTTGGAAAAAAGTCAATTTGAACGCGTTTTCCATTTTCTTAGGTTTTCTTGGAAAATTTTTCTGGAAAACCTCCTTACTAAACGCGCCCTTACATCCTCCTTTTCTCCATCTACATCCATCATTATCTGCTACAACAAAGAAGACAAATAAAGGCGGTACACAACCTAATGAAGCCGTTTATTGTCTCTTTATCGCAAGGGTTAAATTTTTTTTCTTTATTATTATAAATTTTCAATCTTTTTTGTTTTGATTATGTATACTTTATGTTTTTACAGGACTTCAGTCACTAATTGAGGTTATGGCGTTACCGATGTTCGTGAACCGTTTGGGAAATTTATGAAGCTGTATTTTTTTAGAGGTAATTATTGGGGAAGTAGGTTGTTGAAGATGGAAAAAATGACAGTTGAGTTTCATTGTCATTATTATTATTTTATTTATTTTTTATTTTGGTTCACAAGCAGATCTTTAAAAAAAATTCAATCAGAAAGAGGTGTATTTTTTTTCGGCTGTTAAAGTTGTTTGTAATGATTATTTAGGTTACAAATTGTGCCGTGTTAAGATGCCAAATGGGTTTGAAGCTGTGGTGACAACTGAGTAGGGTGCAATTGCACCTCTGAATTGTGCTAACCGGAGGTTTTACGGGGCTATAATATCATTCTCAGGTATAAGATTTTCGTTTTTTTTACGAAATTCAGTCGTTTGTGCAAAAATTGTTACCTTGCGTGAATGACTGATTTTCAACAACCAAGTTTTGACTTTGTCATCTTATTGATATAATGTAATGTAAAAATATATTGTTTCTTTGTTAAAAAAATTGAGTTTCTTTATATAGTTGGTTTCGTTTAATGTTTGATTTTTTTTCCCCAGTTATATCCGAAGGAAGTGATATTGGATTGACACAAAGCTTATATCTGGAAATGGAAATGGACGTGGAATCGGAACCTGGAAGAAAGTAGGGTGCTTATGTTATTGATTTGGAGACAGCATCGAATTCCATTGAGGTATGGGTTTTGTGTATGGAATTTGGGTTTAGTGACTTTCAGATTTTGGGTTCATTATGTGCTGATTAATGTTCAATTATTTCGTCGTTTTACAGAAAATGAATTGCAGGAGATTGGCACGTTGGGTTTCATATTTTGTTACAAAAAGGTGATTATGGTTAACATGTCCAAACGTGTTAAGATACATCTGTAAAGTGTGTCAGGAGATGATTTTTTTGTTTAATGTGTCATGAGTTGATTTAAAATATATTTAACCTCAAGAATATGGCCCCGATGTTTGTTGACATATTGTATTTTTGCAGGACTGTTTTGAGTGGAGTAACGACTGTTAATTTGTGAGCTGTGTTGCCAAATGAAGAATTCTTATAGTAACTCACGTCGAAGGTAATTTGCGTGTTTGGGTGATGAACTAGGGGCTGAAATGGGTGGGTTCGGGGTCCTGAAATTGCTCAATTTGGAAGCTGAAATGGGTGTCCGATTGGCTTGCTCAAATGGGAGCTAAAACAGGTGTGTTTGAGGTACTGAAATAGGGACTGACAGGTGCGTTTAGAGGCTGATATTGTTCGTTTTGCCTGACAAAATGGCCCGGAAATGGGTGTGTTCGGGGGCTGCAGTGGGAGCTANTTGATTTAAAATATACTTAACCTCAAGAATATGGCCCCGATGTTTGTTGACATATTGTATTTTTGCAGGACTGTTTTGAGTGGAGTAACGACTGTTAATTTGCGAGCTGTGTTGCCAAATGAAGAATTCTTATAGTAACTCACGTCGAAGGTAATTTGCGTGTTTGGGTGATGAACTAGGTGTTGGAATAATGGTTAAGTATTAATACGTAAATGTCTAGAATCGAACCCGAGACCTCGGGATTGCACACATTGCAAATGAGTATTAAGGAAAAATAATAAATATATTTTTATATTTATTATTAGACACAAGAACATAACGACCGTTAGTGTTTTCCGTTAAATGGCTAACGACCGTTAGACGAAGATAAGGAAAGTATGTGTTTAAGATTTATGGTAACCCAAGAAAGATCTAGAATCTCTCTTGGGCATAGGGGCGGCCGAATATCCCTAAGGGATTAGGGTTCCCTTGCTTGGTGACCAAGTTACTTAAACACTATATAAACAAACCTTAGGTTCAATTGTTTTTGACCTCTTGAACACACAATTATCCCTAAAGTTGTTTTCTCTCTTCCTTCTCCTCTTGGCCGACCATACATCCCTCCCTAAGGGTTGTGGGATCGAATTTTATCTATCAAAATTATTCTTGTGTAGTTTCTTGCAAAACCTTAATACGGTTTAATTTGTGTGTACAAGAACGAGGTAACAACACACTATTGTTGTTATCAAGAGATCGAATAACAAAACGGTAAGGGGTTATTCATAGATTTACATAAACCCTAATTAGGGTTCATCACTTGTTCTTCCATTGATCAAGAATTGCATACGGTACGTTCTCTATTTATGTTTTAGTTAACTATTATTTGTTATACGTGATCCTACGCTTCCGCATCTTGTGCTACTTGATATTAGTAATTATATATGATAGTCATGATTATAAAATTTTAACACTAGGGGCTGAAATGGGTGGGTTCGGGGTCCTGAAATTGCTCAATTTGGAAGCTGAAATGGGTGTCCGATTGGCTTGCTCAAATGGGAGCTAAAACAGGTGTGTTTGAGGTACTGAAATAGGGACTGACAGGTGCGTTTAGAGGCTGATATTGTTCGTTTTTCCTGACAAAATGGCCCGGAAATGGGTGTGTTTGGGGGCTGCAGTGGGAGTTAAAATGGGTCAATTGAAATACCATGATTAGGTGATGACATGGAAAACATGATTAGTAATGGTACTTGCCCATGTGATGACGGATGCAACTAAAATAGCAGCGGTGGCTGCAAATGCGACCCTAGCAAGTATCAAATTTATTGTTTTTATCACCCACATCCATTACAATAGTCAAGCTTACTAGATTTCATTTTTTTTATTAGTTTATTGATGACGGCCGATGGAAGCTCAATATTTGCAGGGAAAAAGGTTGGAAAGACCACGGAGCTCATGAAATTAATCGACAACTGACAAGAATGATGCCACTGATGCTGCAATAGTGGGTATCTTGCCTCTGATCCGAAAGAGGTAACCTTAGTTCTATGTATTTGATATGAATAAACACCCTAAAAAAACATCAACAACTACTGCCATGCTTCACAACCAACTTATTTGACGTTTTAGAGGAATAAAAAACCACTTTCTCAAAAAGTTAAAACATTTTACTAAAGTACATGAACTACATACCAGGCATAATAGAATAGAAATGCAGACGACCCACATGTCAAGTTGCTTGATTGGAAGTTGTAGCTAAAGGTTGATTGTTATTCGTAGGAATGGGTGTTTGGATTATCTTATTATGCCGACTTATGGGAGGCTTATTTGAATTCTGAAAAAAGCTATACATTCATTATTTTAAATTCCTGAAGGTGTTAGCTTCAGCTTATGACTTGCCATAAGTTCAAGCTGATAGCCTCATAAACTGAAAACCTCAACTTATGAGCTTTTCCAAATTTGCCTAAGCTGTCCGTAAGCCTATAAACAATTGAATGCTATTTGGAGACTCAGAGCTATTACGTGGATAATTGATGGTATCACAGTTGGTTGGGGGTAAAAATTGCATGTACGTTGCTGGTGCGACTAGCTTTCTAAAGGTGGTATGCTGATATGGTTTGCTTGCTGATACAACTAACTTTCGAAGCCTACTGCTATCATCGATAGTGTTTCAATGTCAATCTTAATATCTATGTACATGCATTTAGAAAATATGTTTATCAAACCTCTCCTAGATGTGAAATAGTATGCCAATATGCTGAGAAAATTAGGTAACGGGTTAAAATAATAACACATGTTTGTTAAAGGAAAATATAAGAAAACACTCTAGAAGTGTAGAGGATATAGTTTATAGGTACATATGTGATTCATTTTATTAAGAGTGTTAGTAGTTAATGCATTAATTTTTTAGTTATTATTTCTAGAGCTTAGATGGGTTATTCACAACTCACGTGATTATATTGTACGTATCTAAACCTCTATACGATTAGCCACATTTTAGCACCCATCGTTATTTTGGTACTGTTTCAGGTGCAAAATAACACTACCTATTCTCCTTTGACATAAATTGGTCTTGCAAGTTTAACAAATATGTTGGTTGCACATCTATGTTATTAGTTGTTCAGGAGCTGGTATTCAGCTTCGGAAGTATGTACTATAGAGGTGGCTTCATGGGATGTAATCATCATATATGTTGCAACTGCACAATCCTCCCGCGGTTTCGGATTTAGGTCCTGGTCTTACTAGATAGCATACTGCCAATGGATGGGGATACAGACACAACTAATGTAGAGCTTTGAGTTTTTACTTCAATTGTAACATGAAACTGTCCTTCTATGCTTTGTATTGTATTGCATATTCGTGTTTTGTTAACTACTAAAAAATTTTATGGTTTGAATAAGGTTTGCTGCAAACGTGGTGTTTGTTTCTAATTTTTGTTTTCTACGCATGAGTAAAAAATCTTGGATGAAAAAAAAGTACATCCAAAAATCCCGCAGCAACGCGCGGGTTTTCCCCGCTCGTTTAATCTAAAGAGTAAATTGCAAAAATCGACCATGTGATTTGGTCAAATTGAAGGCGTAGTCCCTGACTTTCCAAAAGTGCAGCGACTGTCCTTGTAGGAAACTGCAGGTGGCACATTCAGTCCCTGGTCGTAGTTAAAATGTTAAATGACTAAAATTTCATTTGTCCAAAAGAAAAGAAAACAAGGGCATTTTATTATATTTTGTATAGTCGAGGATGAAATTTGCAACCTAATAGTTTCCTACATGAATGGTGCTTGCATTTTTGAAAAAAGGTCGCGTCTGCAATCTGGCTAAATTATAAGGACGAAATTTGCAATTTACTCTTTAATTAATCTATGTAACCTACTTGATATCATAGGTTCAAGTTAAAAAAAACTTTTAAACTATTGAAGATGAAAGATGCAAGGATAATAGGTTGATGAACCAATCAAATTAAGTTAAACAAACATCACGATATTATAAAACAAAAAAACCTCGTCTATTTGCCCATCGAAACCAATATTTCTTTCCTATATTATATGTATAAATAACAAGTCAAAAAGTCCTTAAGATCGTATTCAAGCACAAACTTCTGTTTAAAAAGTCGTGTCGACTTTATAATTTCTGAAGGGCTTTGAAATATACGACAAACGACAAATTTCCTTTTCTTTTACTACAGTATTGTTAAAAACCATAAATAGAATGTTTGTGCGTTGCGACAGTGTATTATTTGGTCACTTAAATTGTTTAATTACTTGACTTTCTTTGTACTAAAAAAATATATATCTATATAATTTGATTTCATGTGTTACTTATGACAAACCACAGGGACCATCCATGTAATTTACTCTTAACCTTTTGCGTAACCATCATATCTGGTCACTTTCATCGACTAGCTCCCATCATGCACTTTGAATTCAATATTAGTGGACCCAATTTCATCCAATGAACGGAACTCATATCAACTGATAACACGCAACTTAACAAAAAAAAAAATATAGATAAAGATGACCGTTACTTTGATGATAAATATTATTATTTCGATCAGGCGTGGACCTAGGGGCTTTTGGGGTTCACGGGACCTGATAGATGTTTGTCGTTTAGTGTAATTTTTTTTTTATTAAAAATATCGATTTTTTTGAAATGAACAATTTGGTGTCACATGAATAAATGTCTTATTTAGTTAATTCACTTATATATCAAAAAAAAAAATAATAATAATAATAATAAAAAAAAAATAAAAAATAAATGAGGGTTTGACTAGATGGAAATTTAGAGACAGAGGCGAGAGTTCGATCCTCACTCCTTGCAAAAACGCTGGAGGTCCTCTGGAAGCAACATCTCTACCTTCGGGTAAGGTAAGGCTGTCTACATCTCACCTTCTATATATACCGTGAAAGACCGGATTGGGCACTGTTGATTTACTTATATAGTTATATGTCAAAGAAATACATGTCTTGTTCAATTTTATTTTCTTTATATATGTAAAAAATAAATAAAAATTAATAAATTATATACCTGGTGACTTAAAAGTCGGTCCGCACCTGATTTGGATTAAAAATAGTGTCGATGATAACTTGTTTTACACTTTTACCTGTATATCATGTTATGGTTATCCAGTAAGGTGAGTAAGGTTTTTATTTTATTTTTATTTTTTTGAACAGAGGTGAGTAAGGTATTGGATAAGACTTTTTTCAGTAAGTTTAATGCAGAAATCTTCATGATATGTCACACTATCTCTACATAAAAGTTGAAATGATTGTTGATTTGTTTCCCATGCATATATTTTAGGACATGAATGTAGATCTCCTACTGTTGCACTCTTCTTTTTCTTGTTTCTGTCGTGCTCTCAAAGAATAGCATAGTAGCATTTGTTTTAGTTTTGCTTAGGGTTAATGGCATGTAATAGCTACATACTTTCCCACTTGTGCCATTATCAGATACCAACCCAAAATATTACAAGAATACCCATCAAACTTTATAAATTTTTTCCATTATCATACTTTTGCTTACGTGGCATGATTGGCAACCGGCTAAACAGGTTAAAATTAAATACGTGGATTTTTTTATTTATTTATTATTATTATTTTTTTTTTCATCTTCTTCCTTCCCCACCACCATAACCACCACCATGTGCACCTCCTCCTCCTCCACTTCCACCTCCACCACCTCCTCCGCTACCACCACCACCTCCTCCTGCAGTTTCACCACCATACCCCGCTCCGCCACCTTCACCGGCTCCACCACCGGATCAAAATCCCTCATAACCACCTCCTCCTCCACCACTACCACCTCCACCACCACCGCCACCAGCTACACTACTTCCGTAACCGCCATGATTGTAGCTCTCTTCGAGTGTAAAGAGAGCTCTTGATGCAACACAAATGCTTAAACCCAACAACACCAAGAAAACCACACTCATGCGTATGTTGTGGTTGCTTTGTCTGCGTGTGGTTTTCTTTTTGCGTTGGATCAGGGGAGATGGATTACCAGAAAAGTGGCCGGAAGAAGTGGAGAAGATGACCGGAATATGATTACCCAATTTTGTAGGTCAAATGATGATATCTACACAACAATATGAAAGTTTGTAGGGCATTCTTGTAATATTTTGGGTTGGTATCTGATAATGGCACAAGTGGGAAAGTATGTAGGTATTACATGATATTAACCCTTTTGCTTATGTACTCGTCTGTTAAATTCATTTTAGCCGTTACTTAGAGGGTGCTTGGTTCATTTTAAAGAATGATAAAAGGAATAGGTAAAGGAATATAATGCAATATTTCAGTATCATCTTCAAGAATTTTTTATTAAATAAAATAATTATGAAATAAAAACAAAAATTGAAAAGCAACCATTAGAAAATTAATTTGTGAGTGAGACATGGAGAGTGGGAAAAAAAATAAAAAAAATAAAAAATAAAAATGGAATGAGAAGTTACTAAATTTTTTTTTCACATACCGCTCAATTTGATAGGGAATGCTTCATTACTCTAAACTAGGTAATGACTAATTGCAATTCCTCTCAAAAGAGTAGTGATTAGTTATTGTTTTAATTAACATGTGTTTACACATGTGATAATAATCACTTTTGATGGTATCTTAAACCGATGTTAAGTTAGGAACTCAATTTCAATCTTAGTGAAAAACTATATTTGTGAAATGAATACAAGATATTAAGATAATATGAAAGTTTGTTAGTGGAAAACTTAGTGCAAATAATCAATTTCTTTGATGGTATATTGATGTTAATTTTAATTAATTATTACCGAGTCAATAGCTTAGTTGAAAACGTAATTTATAAAACGAAAATGAGTAATAGCATGAAAACTTTATTGAATATCTGGAAATGAAGGGTGGGTTTGTTGGACAAGTTGGTGTTGGGTTTATCCCACATCGCTTGGGTAGTGGAAGTTGAGAGTGAGAAAGGCTGTATATAATGACCAAGCTGCATAAGATGAGAGGCACGCAGCCAAGCAATGAGCACAAAGCGAACTATTCTTTCGCCTTTTACTAAAGAATACCGTGTGCTCGTTGTATAAATTGGCATACGCCTATTTTTGGAGAGCTTCTTCCCAAAAGGAAGAACTCCAACCAATTTAAAGTTCTTAACTTTTGGTAACTTGATTGTAGCTAAATTTCAAATTAAGTGATAAACTAAAACTTTTGGTAATTTACATTTCATCATAAGTATCTAGTTGAACAAATAATTATGTGTTAAGTGTTAACTAAGCATGGATACACACACAAGTGGTGTGCATCGTTTATCATAATGATATGCATTTAAGCTGACACAATATTTACATAATAGGTGCAAAAAGCATAACAGCAAAGATGTATTTGTAGATGTTTGCGATTTCTTATGGAAAATGAACTTTCAAAGTACTCTCTTTGTGAACAATTATTGATGTGTGAGAGTTGATCCTAGGAAAACAATACTCACAAGTGATAGAACGATATGATTTGCTAAATACACTACATGCGGAGCAACATGCCTTTGGTATTACAGTTTCCCCATCAACTAAGTGGTCGTGTAATCAATGCGTGTTTGAGTTTGCTTTACAAAAAAATAAAAGAAGAGATATACGCACAAATAGAAGCTATAACATGAATGATTTAATGGAAACCATCATCTTTATGAACCGAGATACATCATTTTTTAGATTTACAGTAATCGTGAGACAACCACCCCTATAGAATCCAATAAGCGAGAAGAATACTATTTGAAGTCAAGTTGAGGGGTGTCTTATCGCCCTTCAGTTGCAAGTACCTTTTCAAAGGATAAAAAAGGTAAGCATTTTGTGCATGTAAGTGCGTTATGCAAAAGAATTGTGAGAATCCAAGGGCATTTCCAAAAGGTAGGTTAACTTGACCTTTTTCCCAACATGAAAGTCAATAGAGCTGAACCAATTCAATTAAGATATGGCTTGCAAGAAGCAAATGGTTGTGAGGGTTCCCCTTCCNGCTAAGTGTTAAACTAAAACTTTTGGTAATTCACATTAACAAATAAATGTGTTAAAGTGTTAACTAAGCAGCAATACACACACCAGTTGTGTGCATCGTTTATAATAATGCTATACATTTAAGCTAACACAATATTCGCATAATAGGTGCAATAGCATAACAGGAAAGATGTATTTATAGATTTTTGCGATTTCTTTTGGAAAATGCATTTTCAAAGTACTCTCTTTGTGAACAATTATTGATGTGTGAGAGTTGATCCTAGGAAAACAATACTCACAAGTGATAGAACGATTTGGTTTGCTAAATACACTACATGCGAGCAACATGCCTTTGGTATTACAGTTTCCCCATCAACTAAGTGGTCGTGTAATCAATGCGTGTTTGAGTTTGCTTTACAAAAAAATAAAAGAAGAGATATACGCACAAATAGAAGCTATAACATGAATGATTTAATGGAAACCATCATCTTTATGAACCGAGATACATCATTTTTTAGATTTACAGTAATCGTGAGACAACCACCCCTATAGAATCCAATAAGCGAGAAGAATACTATTTGAAGTCAAGTTGAGGGGTGTCTTATCGCCCTTCAGTTGCAAGTACCTTTTCAAAGGATAAAAAAGGTAAGCATTTTGTGCATGTAAGTGCGTTATGCAAAAGAATTGTGAGAATCCAAGGGCATTTCCAAAAGGTAGCTTAACTTGACCTTTTTCCCAACATGAAAGTCAATAGAGCTGAACCAATTCAATTAAGATATGGCTTGCAAGAAGCAAATGGTTGTGAGGGTTCCCCTTCCATGCAATCCTCATGCATAAAGTCGAATAGACACACAAAACTGCATCCAAACGGTAGGTTGTTATGCTGTCAGTCTCACTATAACCTTTTGTATCTTAAAACATATTTTACCAACCCTGGTCATGTTGCTAGACAACATTTATAGAGGTTTTTACAGGTCAGCCACCCCCTGCTGCATTTCCACCACTCACAACTTTTTAACACAACTAGTATGGTATAAAAAGGTCCGTATTAATAGGTTGTAAAATTGCTAACAATTTTTGGGGAAAACATACTGCAATAAAGAGTCCCAAAATGGATACCGGACCCCAAAAATTAGTTGCTTAGGTCCAACAGGATTGTTCAGGAACGCCCTGAAGTACGTCATGGATGATCCTGCAGTTAAATCTGTAATAGTATCTTTTACAACATGTTATACAAAGCATATTGACTGGGTTTAAGTGACGAAAATACGAGTAGTAAAGTCATATCTATAGATAAGAGTATGTAGTGTAATCATTAGATGTTTAAGTAACACTTGTGTTGAGCTTGACTTTCAGTTGTTGGTGACAAGAATGGACTTTGGCTCGACCTGAAGTAGAAAA
Organism: Artemisia annua; assembly: GCA_014162995.1. Classification (NCBI taxonomy): domain Eukaryota; kingdom Viridiplantae; phylum Streptophyta; class Magnoliopsida; order Asterales; family Asteraceae; genus Artemisia; species Artemisia annua. The sequence goes on from LBNU01008182.1 coordinate 97,319, forward strand.
ATAGTTAGATAAGTGCTTAAGGCTCGGCCCATTTGTAGTTAGGGTCACAAAAGATTCGTAGTTAAAAACCCAAAAAACAAAATGCACTGGAACATAGCAAGAACACTTTTATGATTTGTAAGGTTGACTCAGAAGCCTGAATAGTTTACAACCCGGAATATATCATTGTTAGACCTTGTAATTGCATAAGTCTTGTTAAGTATAAAAAACGAAAGCCAAAGGGCTGAAATTGTACATTAGATAGTTAATAACCGTTTTATAGTTATGGCGGTTATAGAAGTTAGTTAGTTATTAGTTACAGAATTCGGTTACAAACCGAAGGGTCACGATGGTTCACAAGAACCTGTTGGAAACCTATAAATAGATTAGTACATGTAAATTTTTAGAGTGTGTCTCAATACAATGTAATTCAGAATTATGTTGTTTATAATATAGAATGAGTTCTTGTCAATCTTGTTTCATAAATACGATCCTGGAAAGTATAGACCTGATGAAAAATTAACATGGCATCAGAGCCGATGGTTTACAAAGATTGCAAGAATTGATTCAAGCTTTTTGATCAAGAGGATCAAGAGACCAAGAAGGGAAGACACCAAGGATGTTGGGGAAGATAGTGCACGATCAGAACCAACGATAGTTGCAAGATAGCAACGACTTCAATCCAACAAAGATTGAAGGAACAAACGTTGACACCAAACATTGACACCAAACGTTGGTGGGAGAAAACTTTGTTGGGACTGAAAGTAACGACAAAGGGAAGGAGAAAGAAAACTGTACAGGGACGTTGTTGGTGACTTACATCACGCGACAACAGAAGAAGAAAGAAGCATGCTGAATCCTGTTTCAGAACAGGAAAAACGCGACGTATAAACATAAGATACGTTGCCTGGATAACTAGGGACGTAAGAAAGTAGTATACGACTTGTCTTTTGTCAAAATTGTAATCGACAAGGCACCAAACGAAGTGGTGACTTGAAGGTTTGTGTTGGCTTGATTCTGAACGCGACAAAGAACAAACACAACTTTGTTACAAAACTTGTTGGCATTCAATATCATACAGCGAAACCAAGACCTCTTTGTCGCGGACAAAGGTGGAGAAGAAGACGTACGTTGGACAAAAAAAAGGGACGTTGCTTGGATTGTAGAAAAGGTGTACCGAATAAGAAAAACAATCGAGGATTGTTTTTGGAATAACGCTCGCAATACAAAGGACAACAACAAGAGCATCGATTCACTTTGCTCGCAGGATACCGTCGTAGTATCTATTCATTAGGTTGTGGTGTACGTACGGTGTGGACAAATAGGAAGAAGAGTCTTGGAACGCGGACAAGCAACGGGGCAACAAGGAACAAGCAAACGCTCACTTGGTTGAACATTACTACCGTCGAAGTAGTAGAAAGAAAACATAACAACCTGTTTGTTTTGGGACAAATACCGAGGGTATTTGGGACTTTGTGTTCACGTAGACTTGGAAACAAAAAACAACGAAACAACAAGTTTGTTGTTTACCGAGAACTTGAGAGTTCTTTGGAAATAAAGCCGAGACAAAAAGGGTCTATAGCACACACACCGGTAACCAAGTTGGACGCAAAAGAAAGAGGTATACAACATGGCAAAGCAACAACAACAACAAGTTGGTGAGACAAGAAGAAGGAACGAAAGAGACGCAGAAAAGAGTATGAAGACTCGAAGAACAAGACTTAAACAATTAGGGGGGAAAATGTTAGACCTTGTAATTGCATAAGTCTTGTTAAGTATAAAAAACGAAATCCAAAGGGCTGAAATTGTACATTAGATAGTTAATAACTGTTTTATAGTTATGGCGGTTATAGAAGTTAGTTAGTTATTAGTTGCAGAATTCGGTTACAAACCGAAGGGTCACGATGGTTCACAAGAACCTGTTGGAAACCTATAAATAGATTAGTACATGTAAATTTTTAGAGTGTGTCTCAATACAATGTAATTCAGAATTATGTTGTTTATAATATAGAATCGAGTTCTTGTCAATCTTGTTTCATAAATACGATCCTGGAAAGTATAGACCTGATGAAAAATTAACAATCATGATCCGACTGACACAAAACTAGGAGCATGACCCGAAGTAGAATATCAAGCGAATAACAATGTGTTTTGAAAACCTATGTAAACAATTGCTTATTAATGCTAGTGTACTAGCTTATGCGGTATCAAAACACAATACAAGAGATAATGTGGATAATTGGACTGTTATATCCTCTGAAAAATTAAACAAAGTACTCTCAGGTTTTTCCGAACACGACAACAGCTTATTTTACATACATGAAAAACAACATTTCACCCAACGCACCATATAATGATATGCTTTTAACTTTATGTGCAACCATCGTATATTATCATTTTCTTCGACTAGTTCATATGGCCTATTCTACAACAAAACAAGTTTTCTGCATTTCAGTCAACGAGAAAACCTCATAACAACTCATAACATCTAATTTATATAACCAAATATGAAATATATTAACATGACCCTTACTTTAAACTTTGAAGATCATTTTTCTCATATTATAATTTGACTAAACTATATGGAGTAGTCATCTAATGGTTATTCATTAAGCTCTTATGTTAAAACACATTATCTAAGATTATGTCAAAGCCTCGTGCATGCATCTACTATCTATATAAAACAAGGTTTTCCTATAATTTCTCTTCTCAAAATACCTAAGATAATGACATGTGGATAATCATTTTGATCTAACGCTTCTCCTTAATTTCCAATCCAAAAAATTAAACAAAGGCAAAAATTGGGCGGAACACCTGTGCCATCTCTCATTTGAAAATGCATCGAAATTAAACACATACACATATCCTCTCAAGAGATCCCCTCTAATCCAAAAACCCTAATCAAAATTCTAAAATCAAGCATCAATCAGATCAAATAACAACACACAAAATCACTAAAACACAAACCATAACTAAAAAAATACAAAATCATTCCGCCTAAATCATGCCGCCTTAAAAAATTGGATGCAAAAAGCCGGATCATTATGATGGTGGTTCGTCAACATAAACCTGGCAATCCATTGATGATGGTGCGTTTTTCTTCAAATAGGTTTTCATATTTTGAATATTAATATCAATTTAGATGCGTTTTTTTAGGTTACAACTTCATCACATATAAACACAGCTTCCTTTATTCCATTGCCTAATGTCCATTGTTATAATTTGTTGGACTAAACGAATTGAAATGATGTGTTTTTATACAGGCTATCAGGAGTTGCTTTAGTAGTTCCGTTTATAAACTATAGATGGCCGTCACTCCCTTATGGTCTTATATTACAGGAATAACCTTTTGAAATATATGGCTTGGATTGTTCGCCACACCCCGTGTTTGTTGTGCTGGTGGCTGACACAGAAAATGTTCCCTTCATCTTCTGTTCTTGATAGAAATGCAAAATTATTTAGTATTAAAGACTTGGAAGTCTTAAAAGACACTCATGGATATCAATTGCTCAATAAGGTAAATTAGTTTTATACCAGTTGTGAGTTGTAATCGATTGCCCCCAAAAAGATGACTTTCGTCCTAATTGGTTCATACTATGCAGTATGCTTGAAACTGTATCAATAAACCATGTAGATTATCGAACCAGGTTATTTGGAATAAAAGAGTTTAGGCTAACTTTAAGCCAACGTGAAAAGAGTACTTTAACCATATGGTTCCACCCGCTGATATGTGCATTCTAATTGCAAACATGTATTCTTCGTAAGTTGACAATTTTTTACCAGTTTTTTACAAATGGTTTGATTCGGTTTGTATACTATGTAAAAAGTATAAAAACTGAGAAAATATAGGGAACACATATTTCTGATGCATAAAATTCGAGTTTATCAATAATTGCATTGGTCTTGAAATTGTATTTGACATTATCAATAATAAAGTTTCAGGGGCACCATTCGTGCAATGGTGGTGCTGGAATGAGCATTGGCAAATGGCAATACATAGATGTTTATCCAAGTTTCATCACCCAAATCACCATATGGTATGTTTTTCACCCTCCTTCTTTACAGTTTCTGAAATGGTAACAACGTACTTTGTATAACATATACAATCGTTGTATTCTTAAGTAAAAGATTTTGAATTTGTGTTTGTAGTAAATGATGGTAAAGGGTCTTTGGAGGGAGGTGAAGCTGATGAAACTCGATTCATTAAGATCTAAATAGCTGGTGAGTAATTGATGGACAATGAAGAGTCTAAAACAAGGTTTTGTTTATATATTTTGATGATTTATAAGTGATTGGTTATCGATTAACAGAAAGTTGTCTGAACAAGCTCAATGGGCAACATGCGTTGAGGGAGAGAGCAATAAAAGTAGAAAAGCTTATGAACGGTTCCGAAATTACACGCTATTCCGTTTCACCCTTTTGCCCCTATAAGCGTTGTGCCTTTCTTTGTATGCCTCAACAGGGCTTTCCAAAGCTGAGTGAATGGTAGACAATCCATTAACCTTAGTGAGGCTGGGTCACGTATCTTCTTACCAACATTTTGCTAAGAGTCTGTGGTTGCATTCATCATACATGAACCATTTGAATGGGATTTTTAAAATATGGAGTGTTTGGTTACTGATTGGTGTAAAAACAAGTGTTGGTTGCTGATATTTTTTTTGTCAAAATTCTATTCATTTCTTGGAACTTCATTTCCTATCAGTAACTTGAATTTGAGTTCAATAATTGTTTGATAAAATGCATAAGTTAAAGATGAACAAAAGTTAAATTACTGTGTCATATTTAGACGACCATGGTGTAGTAGTACTGATGAAGAGACAATAAAAGAAAACACAGTGCAAGTTATTGGACAATAAAGTAGAATGTTTCATTGCTTTACACAATAACAACATACCTATACATATATTATCATCATACATTTCGGTTCTAGATGTGGATGTGCCCATGGACGTTATGGTCTACGAGATTGTCGTTTCTTAAATGCATGAAGCACATGGCTATAGTAAGTTAATATTGGACCTCTTTTATGTGACTAATTGTCATCTAAATCAAGTATTTGATTTTGGTTGTGGTTGAATGAAATGATGTACATGACAATTTTTAACTTAAGTTTACTTTTGTATAACATTTGCTTGCTTTGAACACATAGACATAAATCATAATATGTTGCTTCATATGCAAAACCATTGATCGATTGAACTATTTGGAAGCGTTTTGGTACATGAATATCTAACTTAACCTCAGGGACATAACCTCTCTTTTTGAAAGGTAATTGTAGCTCGATATATATTATATGTATTTTCTCTTTACTGGTATCATTTACTATTTGACATACATAAACTTGAAGAGGTTCTTGAATTTATTATTTTTTAATAGAAGCAAGAATATTTTAAAAAAGTTCAAGTTTCTGTTTTCTTAGCACTCCTTAAGATGCAATCATAAGATAAGCTACCATCCACATCTTTAAATATTCATCACAGAATTAAAATCTTTATAATGGTTTGATCTCTTACCTTTCAAACACTTATGTCATATGTCCAACTCATTCATGCTATGGTTTTCATATTGTTTTCTTCATTATCTGCATACCAGTTATGCATAACTTTTTTCTTGAGAGATTTTTTACATCCAGCTGACTGGTTTGGAAAACGACTTGCTTATACAAGAAGTGTCGCAGCTAGCTCAATCCATGGTAGTGTATTCTTTTCGTATCACTCAAGAGCCATGATTGATTTTTCCTTCAAGTTTAACCTTACTTATTAGTTTTTTTCAAATACACATATTTCTTTTTAATTCTTCAATGTTTTGAATTCCAAAGTACTTCTTAAAAAAACAATACTGAGTAGACGGAAAAAGTTACCAGGTTGTGTAACAGTCAAATCGTCTGATCTTTGCTGTGAGTCAATATGGTTGGGGTCCTAAAAGGCTAAAACACATCTTACCCAAAAGATAGAATGTTAACATTAATGTAATTACAAAAATCATATCCTTTCGTCAATAATCAAAGATTTTTCATAAATTATTTAGGATAATTTATGCAAAGTACACTTTGGGCGACTTTGATCCATTTGATTTGTTTCTCTTGACCGAATGCTCTAAATTTTACCTGTTGATCTCTTAGAGATAAAACATCACCCGTTTAATGCATCAAAAGTACACTTTTTGTGGCTACCCGCTTGGTTAATTTTTTAAAGTTTTTGCCGGATTGACCCATTCTTTATAATAGTGCTTATTGTCACTTTAATTTCTTGATTATTTATTGCTTTATATTCATTTTTCCCTGGAATATAGGTTGGTTATATTGTGGGTCTTGGTGATCGACATTCCAAGAACATCCAAATTGACCAAGCAACTGCAGAGTTGTGCACATTGATCTTGGTGTTGCCTTTGAGCAAGGGTTAATGCTGAAAACACATGAGCGGGTTTGTCCCTTCAACTTTTTGATCACTGTAATCTCTCTCATTTTTACATATCGGTCTCTCTATTTCCTATTGTTCTCACTGTTGGTGTATGTCTCCTTTTCACCTGACAAGGGATATTATCCATGGTATGGGAGTTGCAGGTGTGGAAGGTGTTTTCAAAGAAGGTGTTGAGAACATAATATGTCTGTCATGCGAACAAATAAAGAAACTTTACTTACCATCATTGAAGTACGATTTTGCAGCCTTTATCTCAAGCCACATAAGAGGAATTGGCAATTTTGACCCATTAAATTATAAATGGGCGGGGTGTCTGTTCAAATCAATTCAACTCATAGAACCCCTTCAATCTTTATATTTTTCACATTACACTATCATTTAAAAATGATATGTTTTTGTAATCATGGTTTAACAAAAGTTAAAGTCAAACTTTGTCTAAGGTGGTATTATATTTGGAACAACCAATTTTTTCACATAGATAATTTTATGTGACCGTTTCAAAGGTAAAAAGCAGGAATGATCTAAAATTGCTATGTTGTGCCAAAGATGACAACCACAACAATTCCTTAAACAACGTGGTCTTTGAAGAAGTCATTCACATATTATAAGTTTGTTCTTTATTTGTTATCTTCCTTTTTCCACAATCAAGTATATGTAGTCTCAAAGGCTTTTGCAAAAAATATAAGTTTATTTTTTAGTTTTAATATTATGTCATTTAACGTTATTGTATCAAACATTTTACTATCACTTTTATCTTTTAAAGAATTTTTTAGAGCTAGCCGCCCATCGGGCGGGCCTTAAAGCTAGTAGTGATATATAACTAGTTGGTACTTAAATGATAATTTAATTATGTAGTTATAAACTTTTGGTTTGTTAGCATTTTCAAATTACGAGTGGTATGTATCATTGTCTTGTTGTGAGTTGTGACTACATGCTTGAAGGTATGTTGTTGAACAATATATAATATACACATTACCTATGAGTTATGCAAGAAATCGAGAAAAAAAGTATTGCATCAAATCAAAATGCGAACAAAGTATTACTCGTACAATTTATAAGAAACTAAGAACAAAGTAAAAATCAAAATGCGAACAAAGTATAACTCGTACAACTTATAAGAAACTAAGAACTAACAACAAAGTAAAAAGTTTATAACTAGTAAGAGTATCCGCGCGTATATGCTTATCTACGAATATCTTTCTACATAAAAAAACATATATAAGCGGATACATGATACTAGTATCAACTTGCATGAACATTTTTCACCACAATATATAAACAAACCAACCTTTCTTTCTTCAAGCCATGTGGGACAAAAAACACGAATCTAAGTTTTGAAAGAAGATGCTCAATAGACACAACATTTATTGTTGCTATTATAAATAGATTGACACAATTATGAATTTCTCTGTATACATAGTTTTCCCTTTGTAGTTTAGGAAAATTAATACCAAACTCACTTGTACAAACTTTTTTAAAATGTTGAGAGAACTTCGTAACAATTTTAATTAAACAAAACAAAAACTTTCTAACTAAATATTTGTTCTAATGTGCACCAGGTTTCTTTTGTTTATTTGATTAGATGAGATTATTTTGATTGTTTTCATGCCATTGATGAATCATGTTGAAAACTTGAAATGAAGCTGTATCATTTTATTTTATAAGAAAATACAACAAAGCTAATTGGACATGCCCAATCAGAATACCAACAAACATTCTAAAGTTTTAACAGATATCGGCTACCACTATACAATATCTCAGACATGCTAACTCTGATACAACAAGAAGGGAAGAGATCTAGTGAGAAGAGAAAATCAAATGAGAAGAATGAGAAATATTCCTGACCACACATTTCAAATAAGGAAAAAAGAATAAAATGGAGATGCATCTACTTTTGTAGGTGCATCTAAAATGTGTGGTTGTGGTTTCTTCTCATCCTTCTCATTTTAGTTTTATTTCTCATTTGATCCTTACTCACAACAAGAGGGAAGAGATCTAGTGAGAAGAGAAAATCAAATGAGAAGAATGAGAAATATTCCTGACCACACATTTCAAATAAGGAAAAAAGAATAAAATGGAGATGCATCTACTTTTGTAGGTGCATCTAAAATGTGTGGTTGTGGTTTCTTCTCATCCTTCTCATTTTAGTTTTATTTCTCATTTGATCCTTACTCACAACAAGAGGGAAGAGATCTAGTGAGAAGAGAAAACCAAACCTGCACAACATTACATCAAATGTTGAGCAGCAGATCCACTCAAGTATTCACCCATAATGCACCAAGACCATAGCTCCATAACTACATACATTTCCAACCCACCTTTCACCCAAGATCATTCAACCATTATCCACAATGACCAAGGGGAAAGATGGGATGCCATCATTATGTGTAACACCCCCAACTCAAATATGGCAGCTATCGTGCTGGGGGTATTACGAAAATAGA
>LBNU01008184.1:0-14625 GCA_014162995.1 Artemisia annua
GAAAAGCTAAAAAGCTCTATTACTAGTATATGCAAAACTAACAAGCCAAATAAAGAGTTCCCACAAATGGATCCTAAAAGACTTGGTAAGTTCATACTCTCTTTATGCACTTGACACTTCTCTTTGGAAAATCACAAAGATCTTTGTAAGTATCAAAGTTCATGTTTTTACAATTCTAATACCCCCTTCTGATAAAGTTGTATAAACTCATATAGTAACCTCTTTTGAGTAAATACACTATACAATAACTTTATTCACCAATTAAATGAATATGTGGAACCGTGGAAGAATCAAAGCTCAAACACAATGTTATATCTTTCAATATAGTTCAGAATGTGTCATAAACTGATAACAAGGAACTCACTCTTTCGAATTACAAAAAGACAAAAATTCGAAATTACCAACAAAGACGACAAACTAAGAACTCTATAAGGGTGGTGGCAATGGCCAGTCGTATGCCCATCGAGCATGGAGTTTGCCGCGGCAACACCGCATGCCACCCCCACCGGTATGGCCCAAATAACATACCCAGCGGCAAGTATATGTTTGCGGAGGCATCTGGAAGATTTAATAGTATGTGTGGGGCCATCACTCATGAAACATCAACTTTTATAAAAAAAAAAAAAAAATAAAAAAAAAGAAAAAAGGTGAGGTATGAAGTGAAAAAGGCATGGTTGCCACTAAAAAGGGGTTGGGAGGTATGAAAAAAGTATGAAATGGTTGGGATGAGGTGGAATGATATTATTGGTGGATTTGGGAGGTATGAATGATTTCGGAAGCATGACTGCCACCACCCTAAGAATTGGTAGGTTATGAAGAAACCATCTGTTTTCAACAAACAGGTGGAAACACTTTAACCCAACAACATACTACTCATCCTAACTTGCACATGCCAAATAAGCTACAATATATAAACAAGCAAAACTTATGTACTTTGATCCATGTGGGACTACTTGATACAAGTTTTTAAAAAAGTGACCCATACATAAAGCTGTTCTAAAGCCAAACACCTTTGCTGTCGTAATCAAGAGATCTACTGATTTTAGAAAAGATAGTTTGAATGATACTTTGGACGAGATGGAGTCATCGGTGTCTCTGTAAACCGACGAGACCTTTTGGAGTGGTCTAAGCACGTTTATTTATTTATTTATTTTTTATTTTTTTTATCTCTTTTGATTTTTTTTAATTAATAAATAGTCGCTCTTATCATTTTACTCACACGAATTTATTGCGAAGTTATTGTGATTTTAATATGAATTCTTATTTTTTTATATATTTTAAAAATAGAAAAAAAGTAACTAAATAATTTATATAATAAATCTTAAAATTACATCCTCCTTCATTTAACATCAATTTTGCTACATATATAAATTTTAAAAATTTTCGATTCTTAAATTTTAAGGTATATAAAAATCATTTCGTACTAATTTTCAGTAGCAATGCATACGAAACCAAAAGTATGGAACTGGAAATAAAGATGCATAAAATGGTGCAAGAGTGTAAGAATTGTATTGGATGTGAGGAGAGGTTAATCTTTACATGTTTGGCGTAGATAGGGCATTGTACTAATCGGAGTTCTAGGATTTTTTTTTACTAGAGTGCATTGCATTTTGTTTCTCGTTAGCCGATGGAAAGAGTATCATATATAGGAGTCAAGTTGGTGTAAGATCTATAGCAGACTCAACTGAAGAGTCTGATGAAGCTATACATAAGATTAACTTTCAAGATATTTTTGACATTACAAGATGGTTTATACTTGGCGTTTGTTCAGCTTGTCTAGACAGTCTAGTTGTCTTACGAGTGGGTCGTGTATATATATATATGCAATTCTGCCATTAATTTAATATTAGTATCATCTAACAATGCTATCTCAAAATATAATGCTAGACAATCCTTGATAACTGATCACTTTTATGTTGTGCAGACTCGTCTTTTGTCAACTTGAGTACCAAAAAGAATCTATATAAACTAGATGCTTATTAACTTTCTCAATAAAAATACATTATTTGAAAGACTTACAAAAAGATATATAATACCTAAAGACGACTGTTTTGCTCTCAACTTTATTGAAGTTAAACTAATCAACATTTAAAATACAATAGTTGAAAGACTTACAAAAAGATGAATCCTAAAGATGACTATTTTGCTATCAACTACATACCGGCGCGGCAATGCATGGTGGCTAGCTTATTAAAGTTATAGTCAACATTTAAATACTAAAAAAGACTACCCACTAATAAAAAACATAGCATATATATTAATTCATTCTTTCATTCTAATATCAAATTATTTAGTTGATCATACAGCTGAATTTTCATAACAATCAGTCGATATCCTGACGTCTCAGATCCTCGTATCGAAATCACATCTATCTGGTGGTGTCAACTAACAGGTACGTGTACTTAGTGCTTAAAATTGACATTTTCATGCAATTTTCATTGGCAAGCTAGTACATACATGGACGGACTCACATGTATACCTGGTGTGGCACAGGCTACACCCAAAATTTTTTACTACTTTCGTTTCTTACGGTGTAACTTTAGTTAGCCCAACATTTCTTTTGTGCAACAACCTCTTAAAATCCTGAGTCCGTCCCTGAGTACATACCATCATATGTCTTACAGATGTTATTGACTTTGTTTTGTCCTTAAACTACTAGTCAGGAGATGAAATCTAAAAGAAATTCGCAAGTAGCTAATTTAAGCTATGTACTTCCTATAACAGTAGATGATTGCATGCATTTATAATTACATACATATCTATTTTTATTTCAGTTCTTGAAGCTTTATACAATAAAACTATATGGGCCAAGCCAAGATCAAAGCAAGACCACTTATACCCCTGTGGTAAACACCCATGATTCGTCTCGTTCCATGGAATCCTTATTTGCTGAAGCCACAGTAGTGTATGGCAATGATCACGGAAACGCGTCTCTTGAAGACCAGGCTGCTAAGAAAGCTGCGTTAGACTTAGACCATCCTTTTATTCAAGGCCTTAGAAGTGGCCAGTGTGGTTCCCAGTTTTCAGATTCCTTCTTATGTTTTCTAGAAAGTACTCATGAAGTGAAAGGCTCCGATTGTGTTCACGCTTTTATGGCGTTGCAAAGATGTTTTAAAGCTAACACCAATGCATATCCGAAAGAAGCATTTGAAAAATACAGTTGAGAGAAGAAAGAGGAAAAACCAAAAGCAACGCGAGAGTACAAATTCAATTCTAGCCATTTCGTTGGCAATGTTAGCTAATAAGCCGGTCCATTTGTTTAGGCCCGTTTTTGTCATTGTATTTTCTATTTAATCATTTGTAATCTCACTTATTTAGTGAATCTAATAATACGGTTTTCAGTATCCCATTGGTTTCTACATGGTATCAAGAGCCAGGTCGAAGATGATGAAGAAGAAGAAAAAAAAGTTTGCTATAGATCACCAAATCAGGTGAGTCTAAAGTGTAAACGTTAGGAAATAAGTAGGTTCTCAAACACTTGAGAATCTATGATACATGTGATTTGAAGTTCCGAGTTTGCTGATTAGTGTAATATAGCCTTCTTGGTGAAAATTGGTCTGCTTTAAACAATTATATTTTGTGATTAACACCACCGTGGTCACGACCATGACCACCTTCTAGGTGATCTATAAAACTCACCGCTCAAGGCATTTGGTCTAGTGGTATGTGAGTGGGCTATAAACCAATAGTTTGTGGGTCCAATTCTTGTTTGAGACGTTTATGAGATTATGTGTAAGATAGGTATGAGTTCATAGTTATTTTGTTGATTTATAGCTTATTGGATGAGTATCCTAGTACTTGAAGTCAAAAAATGATATGAGCTGCTCATAAACATACCATACATAAAACAAGCACATCATAAAAATTGTATATTTGCCTATTTCTTTCCCTCAAAACCGCATATCGATGCTCTTGTGCTACATATTTAGCCATAATTTTGTTAGATGAACTTTACCCAACCAATATGATACAATTTTCAACTTTCAAAAATTGGCCCACTCTTCATATTTAGCCAATTCTCTTTAATACATTTTTTATTATTATTATTATTATTATTATTATTATTATTATTATTATTATTATTATTTTTTTTTTTTCTTTAATTATTATCCATCTCTTTTATTATTATTATTATTATTATTATTATTATTATTATTATTATTATTATTATTAGTTTTTTTTTGAAGGCATCAATATATAGAACCACAAAAAGGCGATACGTCTCACTATCTTTGAGTCAGTACTTGGCAAACCTAAACATGCTTGCAATCGAATTTAGTATCGATAACTAAAACATAATCAATATAATACTATACATTCTTACTAAAATTATATTTGCATTTTATCTTCAAGATAAGTTTGGCATCATATTTGTCAAAAGAGACGGTAACAACATCAATTACGCCAAAGCGGGTATGAGTATTTCTCGAAAGAAACATAATTCACACACACACAAAAAAATTAAAATAAATAAAAATAAAAATAAAAATAAAAATAAATTATTGAATCAAGATGTGTCTTTTGTACAACTTTTTGCCTAGTTGCTTTTTTCTAAAAACTAAGTTTTCAATCCCACATGGATCAAAGAAACAACATTTTGGCACCTTATAAACATTGGGGTATTTGGTTCACACATGTTGAAATAAGTGTATTGTTGTATGTTCGATACATCTTTATGTTTAAGTTAGAAAAACATAAACTTTATCGAACATATAACAAAATGTGAGTTATCAACTTTTTTATATTTTCATATTATAGTTATGTAATAACATCTTTATGTTTAAGTTATAAAACATAAACTTTATCGAACATATAACAAAATGTGAGTTATCAACTTTTTTATATTTTCATATTATAGTTATGTAATAAATAGCCGTTAAGAAAAAACCTCACCGCGTACGTATGCAAACCCAACTTTTGTTTCAAAACATATGGTTTATTTGACAAATTAATCAACTTGTTCAACATCATTTGATGGCATTGTGCATAATCAAAATAGTGTTCGTTATGCAAATGCATAATTAAATCAATAAATCCTATATGATATCCAAATGTTATGAAGTATCAAGCACGTTTTGCTGCTTGTGGTTTGTGTAATTGTGTTTGTGGCCCTAGGTGTACCTATAATCTCAAGTTATGAAATAGGGTATTTTGTATCATGTTATATGATTTATGTCATATGTGCAAAATCTGGCATGACACATATAATCCATTCGCATCTTGTGGTCAATAGACAGACTTTGACTTGAAAAAATGTGTGCCGTCTACAAATAAGCTAAAATTGCTTATTATCTCAAAACTAAAACCAAATAAAGAGTCCCACAAATTATCTAAAAAACTTGGTTAGTTTCATACTCTCTTATGCAACTCGGACACTCTCTTGGAAATCACAAAGATCTTAGTAAGTATCAAAGTTTCATGTTTTTACAATTCTAAACCCCTTCTATAAGCTGTATAACTCAAAAGTAACTCTTTTGAAGTAAATACACAAACAATAAGTTTATTCACAAATTAAATGAATATGTGGAACTGTGGAAGAATCAAAGCTCAAACACAATGTTTATACTTTATATAGTTCAACAATGTGTCATAACAAGGAATTGAACTTACTCTTCGAATTTTAAAAAAGACAAAAAGCTAAGAACTTATAAGAATTGGTAGGTTCAATGTCACCAACATACTACTCATCCCAACTTACACATACCATATAAACTACAATATATAAACAAGCAAAATTTCTTTACTCTGATCCATGTGGGACTATTTGATACAGGTTTTTAGAAAAATGACCCATACATAAAGTTGTCCTAAAGACAAAAACACATTTTATGTCGTAATCAAATACTTCTCTTTACACATTTTTTATGCATCTCGAGGGGTAAAGTCCATTTATGCTTCATGTACTTTTGGATGTCGGGCTGATGCATTGAGACGGCGGGCTGAAATATTGAAGTGGCGGGCTAAGGCATGCAAGGCAAGTTTGAACTTTTTTGAGCAAAGGTACAATGAGTATTCGGGTGCGAGAGAACACATAACATTGGCAGTTACTTCTCACAAACACTTATCTAGCACTATTACTCTACTACAATAACATTTACCAACTTGTTGGTGAATGTGAGGCAATAACTGTTCACTTAGTTACTTTGTAATTTTCTTCTAGCTTCTTGCTAGTTTAATAAAATTCACCGTTCAAAAAAAAAATAACTGTTCACTTAGTGATTCACCAAATCTGCTAGCTAGGAAATTACGGTTCAATGTGTTAGGCTGTCTGCTTTTTATTTATTTATTTATTTTTTTCTTTTTAATTCTTTGTTTTTACTTATGAGAAAATTCTTAAAATGGGCTATAAATGAAGGACAAAAAAAACACCGTATCCTAAAATAGACTTGTGCGACTCCATTAGGAATTTGACATGTGACTTTACACTTTTTGTGCGACTCATGATTATTGTGATTTTAAGCGACAAAATTATGTCTCTTGTCAAAGAAAAAAAAATTGAAAATTGATTATATATCTAGTGCACAAATTCTCTGACATATATATTTGTATCTGCAAAGTTGATTTTGAATGAAGATTCTAGGATATCCGCATCCTATAAAAAAATATCAAAGGTAACAGAAACTGGTCATATCCGACACAAGAATTTTTTCTTAGGTGATCAATCTTCCAAGTCGCCCAAAGGGTTTCGAAACCGGTATTCAAACACTTTTAATTATTATCAACATAAACATAATTAACTTTTCCTTACTCATATCCGACACAATAATTTTTTTTATAAAGAATTAAAATTTTTAGTCAAATATTCAACCAGTTTAGGCCAATACCAAAAGAAATCTCGTTTTGGAAAAGAGGTTGTTTCAGAAACGTAATCCTTCTATCCAATATGTCCCACCACACACCAATACACTCTAAATTATGTAAATGTTTGGGTTTCTAGTACCTTGGCAATGATCCTAAAACGCAAGACAGTCGGGAGAGCATCAAACTAATTCTTAAAAGCAGCAGTAAGAGAACAATGAACATGGATCAGAAACAGTTGACCAGTACAAGACTGAGTCAAAAATCGTCTATCAAAATTCTAAAAGGAATAACAAAACATAACATGCTAATTGCAACAGAAAATTGCTGCAACAAACAGCATTTCTAGGATATAACTATTTCTGCTCTACAGTGAAACTCTTACAGTAGAATAGACACAGTAGATTCTCTTCAAGCAAAACTATTCAATTAAAGATTATTTAGTGTTGCATAGCTTTATGTTAAATTCAACTCCAAAAGACCTAGAAGTGACACGACTTGTGATAACGCGTAGCTACATTCCTTTACTTAGGATTTAAAAAAAGTAGAAAAGCTTTGCCAAATTGAATCAACTGGAATTGCGACTCAAGCTCCAAGTCTTCAACTTTATGAAAAATGCTTAGCTTCTAGCTAGTCGTATTTATTTATAAGTATCTACCTTTAAAACCAAACTAACCATTGGTTGTAAGAAACTGTTCATACTAACAGTAGGTAATAGTTACAAACAAAATAGATAACATGCCAAGAGAAGCATGTCATAAAGAGCATTCATATCAAGATCTTTAATTATATATAAACTGATGTTACGCGTACTGTTTAAGATTGCAATCTTTAAAACCATCACATATGGCAGCCTTGTAGCTTCTTGATATAAGAAAATCTTAAGCAATGTGTAAGTAAATATAAGACTCCATATATAGTCAAATGATAAACAACTAATATGCTTCACAATATGTAATGGAGATTCAAACAATACAACTCACCTTATAGAAAAATGCCTACACTTTTGAGCATCACCCTTCTCTTTGACGATGCCAAGTTTGATACTTAATGAATCGATCTTAAAGGTTGAGTGGCTGGTGTTTGGTACAGAAGCAACATTGCTCCCTTGCGCATGACGTCCCCCAATAAGCCTATCAGTATCCATGGGGTCAAGTCCCCTCTCATCATTGCCATTCATGTTCAAAATATCACTGTCACATGAAAGAACCACATGAGATTAAACTACAACACACCATCAAACCCCGATTGACTTCAATTTGAAAACACTTAGAATGAAACGTTAGAGTCGCCTAGAGCACCACGCGTATAGATGTACAGCATGCATGCATGCATACTTCCGCTACTAAGAGCTAACCTAGCACACGAGACGTAACAAAGACCCATGCATACACAAACTAAACTGTAGTCAAATGCAAAGTTCAACATGATAATTACCGCTCAGTTTCAACATGGTCAAACACATTGTACGCAACAACATATTATTAGATAGGAAAAAACAAATTAAACTATCGCATGCCACAAAAGGTAACACGAATTAGGAACCTAAATCATCCATGAAACCCCATTAAAAAAAATCAAACCTTTGCACACAAACCATGTTTCTAAACTGCCAGCATGGCATAACAAGTCAAAAACTGAAATACCAGACTTTTTAACAGTAAAAAACAAACTACCTATTAGTCAAACTAGTTTGACTAAAAACTCATACACAGATTTGACTTAAAGTTGACAACTTTCCTCAAACTGATATTCTAAACTATGATAGAACTTGATACATGTAAATTTCATGTTAAGCATTCAAAGCGAAACACAACTATAGATAACTTTACCTAAACTGAGATTTTAAACTAGGATACAACATACAAGGTACTTTCAAGTTGTAAACACGACTATAGACAACAACCTATTAATGCCGAAACTAAACAGTAACTAAACCCGAGAGTAGAAAGACTGATTCCGGAACGGCAAGTGTGTTAAACAGGAACTAAAGCTGAGGAAAATATCAGTTACACAAACTATATTTAATAGCTGTCATTCATATATATATATAGGACATAGTAGTAGCAAATAAATAAAAGGTAGGAATAAGCATCACGTGTACAACACCTATCATACAAATGTTGAAACCCTATAAGTAAAAAAAGAAAACCCAAAGGTTTTTAACTGCCATAAAAAAAGATAGAAAAGATAGATAGATGAACACTAACCCTAAAACTAAGCATCAAAAAGAAAACAGTAAAGCTATTAAACATAAATACATCAGCTAAATTTTAGGGTTTTATTTTTTTCTCTTTCTTAGCCGCTCCCCCCACTAAATAAAGTAAATATTAAATAAATATTTTTTATATTTTATTTTTTCATTTTTCAAGAAAACCCAACCCCAAAATTCATCTCACATTTTTTTTTTACCCCAATTTTCACCCCAATTCACAATCAATCAATCTTTATAAAAACAGAATCTTTATACCAAAAAAAACAAACCCATAACAGTTTCTATAATCTAAATAAAGATTCAATCTTTATAAAGATTGAAAGATTGAGAACAAATGAGGTGAAGTCTATAATCAATCAGAAATTTTAAAAAAATGAAAAATTTTATAAAATACCGACAAAACAAACAGATCTGGGAGGATAAAAATTAGTGGATGAAATTTCAAGAAAATTATATCATTAGAACAAGAATCAAAAAGCAATTCAGAAAGTATAAGCTTTACTTACAGATTTGCAGCTGATGAGAAGTAATTTGAGCGCGAATCTCCAGAAAACCCTAATTTTATAATTAGGTATAAAGAGAGAAGTGCGTGTGTGTGTGTGTGTGTGTGTGAAATGGGTGTGTTTTTTTTTGGAGAGAGAGAGAAAAAAAATCAAAGGGTTTTTGTTTATATAAAAAAACACACACAGTGAACTGTGTGAAAAATTAAAGTACCAATTACATCATGCCACGTCATCAAGATAGTGAGTGGTGTTTCAATTATCTAAAACGAAAACCCTAATTCGTCTCACGCGCTTTGGATCCACGCGCCGGGTGGTCAAGGTTATGGTCATTGGGTCTTGACGAATAGTCCAAAAGATGCCGCGCACTTAAGTTGGATTTGATTGGTGCGTGGTTTTCACGCGGTTTGGGTTGAGAGTGGGATCGGGTTTTGGTGATGGGTGGGATTAAATAATGGAATAAATTATTTGAGGGGTTTATCGAGAAAATGTATTTGGTTTTGGGGAAGGGTAAAAGTGGAAATAATTAAAAGAGGGAAAGGCGTGAAGACAATTAGGTGAAATTAGGGTTTGATTATTCCTAAAAAGTATAATTTGATAGGAATGGTATTTAAGTAATAGTATTGGGGTGGAATTGAAAATCATGTACTAGTAACAACTAACGACATAAAGTTTTTCCTAATTATAGGTGACAACTTTTTTAGTTATTTCATCATGAATTTGACAATTTTTTATTTTGTAGTATAATGTTTTGATTCCATACTTCCTATTTTGTCTTTTTAGTAATGGTTATAGAGGAAGGTTAACTTTTCTTTAGATGTACGTAATTCATCCGACCTAGTGTAATAAAAGTGGACCCGCATTATAAATTGATGGATGATTAACATTTCAATATGTATCTATACTACATGTAACGAGTAAATACATTTGACAAAAAAACTTAAAAACTTTAACAATATGTAATGATGTATACCTAAAATAACTTTACATATAAAGAGAAAAAAAATACTTACTCCACACCTATAAATACATAAAAAAAACTGAACACACAAATCAATGTTATTGTACAAAAATAAGATATATTATTATGGGTTTTTCTAACATGTGCTCTTAGTCACATGATAAGAAGTGGGACCATGTGTCCTTTTTACTTAGGGATCCACAAAAATTACACACAAAATAATTTTTTAATTGAAAAATGACAAAAATCTACAAAAAATACACAAGGGTCCACCTCTTATCATGTGCTTATGGGCACAAGTTAGAAAAACTTTATTATTATACACAGTCGTCATTATGCATGAATAATTGTTTAATGTAAAATGATTACTAGAAAGATATGTAAGTATAATAAACAAAAATAAGATTTAATATTGCTGACTTGTTGTATTGCTTGAATTTTAGTTCAAAACATAACTCACTGCCCAAACTATGCATGCGTTCAAATTTACTTATTGCTTGTTGTGTAAAATCACCGTCCAAAATACAAAGAAACAAAAAGATAATCCTTTTAGCATTAGGGTTATCTCTGGAAACCCCTTCTTTGCCTTACCCTCGTTATGGAGTAATTTTCGTTTGCTTTTTAAAATTCAAATGGTAAGGATTGCTGCAAAGTTCTATTAGCATAAGAAGGATCATCTAATGCTATTGATAGGGAAAATACTAAAAGTAAAAAAACCTGTATCAAGTTTTTGCGTCTTCCTAAAATATGTTAAGTGTCTTGAAAAGTCCTTTTGGGGAAATCCAATAAATGACTTAAATATACTAGAACACGTTCACTTTTTTTGTACACATAGACAGATATCCGTGTATAACGACAATAATTTATAGCAGCATATAATTATTGACGCGATATTATGGTTAAATGTTTCATGTAACATATATCTTTACTACATATAATGACAAATAATGTTCTAAAATTAAAACCCACATGAATCCTCATTTTTTAACAATGACATCAACATCACTTACACTTAGTGAATGCTTATTTTTAAATTTTAAATTAATGTAGTTTTTTTTTTAAGTTTAAGATTTAAGTTCATTTATATACTAGTATTTACTTACATACAAATGGATCAATACTATTCATTCATTTTTTTAAGGGGCTTGATACTCACACCACATTTTTTGATGTATGCATCACAATTTGTGCATTACGGTATTGTACGGTACAAACTGTAATGCACAAATTGTGGTGCATGCATCAAAAGATGTGGTGTGAGTATCAATTCTCTCTTTTTAAACTAGATAACAAACTTATTTTCATTTTTTTTCCAAAAATTACTCTTAAATCGCTAATCGTTAGGCGAAAAAAATTATGACGAATTATCTTTCTATACGCGGACACTTTCATGTCCTTTCGACAAACTTTTTCTTTCCGTTTTTTCACGTTTTCGCCTTTTATTCTTCATTTTTTTCGTTGTTAAATTTGCATCAGAAATCACATGTGATAAAACATTAATTTGAATATTCAAATATCTAAACATGTAATAAAATAAAAATAACATGTTCTACAATATTTTAAAAGTTTCACCATTTTTTTCTTGGAAACTTTCATAGCTTTCCAACCATATATAACACATTATATTTCGAATTGTAGATTAATACAGTTAATTCATCAAAATTGGATTAAACACATAAAATCACATGTGATTTTAGCCATACATGTTCACAATTACATGTGATTTTTACTACATGTGTTGTTATCACATGTGATTATAGAAGTTTCACGAATTAACTGCTATAATATTTAATTCAAATACAGTGTGTGATATATGGTTGAAAAGCCATGAATGTGTGTTTTGCATTGCAAAAAACGAGAAAAGTTTTTGATTAACAGACAAATACCTATGTCAATTTTAGTACGGATGTTTAATGTTCAAACTTCGATATTAGTGTTAAATCACATGTGATATTTCATGTGAATTTCAATACCGAAAATAAAACGTGAAAAAACAACCAAAAAAAAGTTTTTCGAAGGTATATCAAAGTGCCTTCTATAGAAAGATAATTAAATGCTCGTCGTATTTGTATCATTTATTTTGTCTAACGATAAATGATTAATTACATATTTAAATTATAAAAAAAATGTGCAGTTTAATTTTTTATTTAGAAATTTTATTAATTTCCCCTCTTTTTTCTCAACTGAAACATGAATGGCTATATTTGTCCCTTATAATGTGGGAAAAATTTGTTATGTAAAATAATTCTTTTCAAATCTTAAATTCTGAAATCTTACATTTTGGAAACTTAAATTAATATAGTTTGTCTTAATTACCTCTAAATATCTTTAATACACCTTAATCTTGATCAAGTATAAACTTGATAACTTTTTAAGAAGAAACACTATATTAATTTAAAAAAATTACACGTTTTGCATCAAAATTCGAATTAAAATCACGATTTCGCAAGTATAGTTATTTTCCGCTATACACCGTTGCTTTACGCGATTATACGTCTAGCAAAGATATAAATTGTTCATTTAAAAACTCTTAAAATGATAGAAAAGTCTAGTATACTCCCTATGTTTAATTTTTATATTAGTGACCATCTTTATATTTCTCCCTAGAGCTACACGAACTCCTTATATCACAACATTCCAATAAGATTTTTTTTTATTTATTTTTTTTTGTTAATCATCAATATATGGTTTTAATGACCATCAACAACAATTTTCTGAAAGTTTGAATTTTAAGGACTAATGTTTTACAACATTGTACAACTTTTTTTTTATTAATTAATATTAAATTTAATAAACCGCTTATTTATCACAATCACCAGTATATAACACATACACTTACTTCATTGTTTTTGTTATTGGTGGGCAGTTTGATTTGTTCTTAGGAATCACAATTGGTATTGTATTTAGTATAGGGTAGACTGACAATTAATATAAAAAGTGTATCATTACGATTGTTTATGTTTGGATGACAAAATATGGTATGAATAAATGTATAGATATTTGAGTTTTGTAATAGAAAAGAGATGAGTTGGAATGCATTTCATAGACACCAAATTGGTGAGTAATGAATCTATGGATATAATATAACCATTTTATTCTTGGGCCTACTAAGCAAACACCTTAAATCGGAATAAAATTCGTAAGCTCATTCCGATAGTGATAAATCAAACGCACCCTAAATACGTAGTAAAGTTAGAGATATCTATCTACTTACATGACTAAAAGCATATTCTATTATTTATTGTTGCAAAGTTCCGTGAAAAGAATATAGAATATTTTTAGTTGCAAATGTTAGTACGTAATCGAGAAAACAATTCGTCACACAGGATATAAGCGCTTTATAGATAGAGACGTATTAAATGCTATAATCAATAGGCCTTAAATGTTATCTTTCGAGTTATTGAAATTGATTAATTACTTGAACATGACGCACTTTATTTTGCAAACCCAAAAAGTGCCACATACCAAGGGATCAATCAGGACCGTTGGATCAAAAAACAGTTTTAATAATACAACTAACACGAGGGACCACTTTTACAATTCCCAAACTTACCCACCAACCTAAACCACATGATTCTCATTTCCCACACATACACTATCAAAACAACTTCTCCTCTCTAACCGCCATTAACAAACTGCAACAAAACTCAAAATCAACATTAACCATTAAAACACCAAAAAAACAAAAAATGAAGATCGTCAATTGCGCAAGCAGATCCGAAAAAGAAAAAGGTTTAAAATGACCTACTGATTTCTAGAACAAGGTACGATACTTCCGACTAATTATTTAGATGCTTTATTGGTTGTATTATTTAGGTTTAAATTGGTTGAGTTTCTGAGTAAAAAGCTTGTACATGGATGCACATCTAAGTGTTTGAGAAAGTTGAGTGAAAAGTATCATACGTGTGTATCACCAGTGATATTTGGATTGAACTGTATACGTGTATTAACTAAGATATTGTTCACTAGTGATATTTGAAATGTGTAGTGAAAGTATCATACGTGTGTTCACCAGTGATATTTGGTTGAACTGTATATGTATTATCACTAGAGATATTTGTATCACCAGTGATATTTGAAATGTGTGAGTGAAAAGTATCATACGTGTGATCACGCAGATATTTGAATGAACTAATATGTGTATATCACTA
>LBNU01008184.1:16732-71847 GCA_014162995.1 Artemisia annua
GGTAATAGTTGATTGGAATAACTACTTTTTGGAGGGAATTTGGATGGAAGGAAGAGAGCAGGTTGGGAGGAAAACACACAGTAAATGTGTGAAAAAAAAGAAGCGAATGAAAAAAGAAAAAAAGAAAAAAAGGCTTTATATAGTTGAGAGAATTAAGGTTAAGCATATTAAATCTTAGATTAGTCTAAACCATTAGATCAAAAAGGATGGATGGTGAGGATTTATCCCTTGGTATGCACCAAAATAAGGGTATGCAATTGAATTTTCCTCACTTGAACATATATACAAAACAATCAATCACTTCCACCGGCTTAAAATAATATTATTTACAAACAAAAAACAAACAGTTAAAAAGAAAAACATTATCATTACAACTTTCTTCTTTTTTTCTTTTACAAAATGATAATTTAACACTAAACTAATTAATTTTAAATATCTTTAATGTTTGTAATAATAATCTAAAGTCAGAGTAATATGATAAACTCGAACTAAATTCGCAATCTACTTTTGAAAATCGACAATTAATTAGAGACAAACCAAAATGAAAATATGTACAAAAATATGAGACGGAGTGAGTAGTTGTCATATAACAAATCACGTATAAATAATCATCACTTCAAAAATATTGTCTTTTAGTGACATTTAAAAGAAAGTGTCACAAAAAGTTAAAAAAAATATCGTTAAAAGTAAAAATGTGTCACCAAAATTATAAAAAAGTGTCACTAAAATTTATGTGCTTCTTCTACGCTTAAAAAGTGTAGAAAAATAAAAAAAAACACATGTACTTAAGATTTAATACCTTATAGTTTTGGACCAAAGTATAATAGTTAAATTAAAAAGTTTGAGGGTCTGCTTGGCTTAAACTCAGAAAACGGAAAGAGAAAGGGAAAGATAATGGTGGGAAAAAGAAAATGAAAAAAAAATCATTCCCCCCCCCCCCCAATTTATTGGGTAATGGATCATTGCATTATACTCTACCAAACACTTTTTTCATTATCTTTCCCATTCCCCACCCCCCATAACCCCTTACCAAGCATGCCGGGTATTTTAGAAACGCGAGGCTAAATGGATCCGGGTCTAGATGGGTTACGGTCCCGTCGACAAGATTATTATTTTATTTATTTAATTTGCATTTTTTTAGTGAAAGATGAAAATAGTGAAAAAAAACGGTTGGATAATTATTTTATAATTGTACTTTCTAGCAGGTACCAGTTATACCCATTTATAATATTTTGAGAAACCCAACTACACTCATACCCTACTAAATATTTACCAAACTAGGCTCATGTTTAACTAATGGGTCTCAAACTGCCACATTTACCCATAACCAATAACCAAAAACCTATTGTTTTCTCCTTTTCCCCAATATCCCAAAAACTTGTATCTTTACCGAGGAGCCTAAATCAAAAAAAAAATAAAAATTCATGGTGTCGAAAACAAAATCAATCAATCCATACTCCTTAGTTATGTTCATCGTAGTGGATTCACCAAAACCATTACAAATTTAAATCTGTAACACTCGATATTTTATAAGTTTTAGAAATAGACTTTTATATAGATATTAGAAAATTAGAAAAGGTCCTTATGATATTATTTTATAGAGATAAGGACTTAGAATGCTAAATAGTTAACGAAAAAAACTAACGGTGCAAGTGATTTAACGGCAGAAACTAATGACCGTTAGAAAGGTAAAATTACCATTTTACCCTTATGTATTATTCATCATAAAACTCAGGAATTAGTCACAAAAATACATGTATGTGTGTGTTAGTTTGGAACGTGGCATGCCAAGATCAAAAAGGAGAGAAATTAGCTAAGTTAATCATTTTAATCAAGAAATTATAACTAAAGGTTTCATTATTCAAGTGCAAAGGTTTAGGGTGTTCTTCAAGATAAAGTATTGATGTTCTTGGTGATTTAGAGATAATCAAGTTCTTATAAGCCAATTCCTTTCAATGTAAATTCATGTTCAGAATTACGTTCTAATGAATTTAGAATAGTTTATATTTAATTAAAGACTTATGAAAACCTATTTTTGGTTATGGTAAATTATGATGTATTTGGATTAGAAGTGTTATTGATGATTGAAATCATGTCAAGGATTGTTTGGTACAAGCTTACTAAGTGCTTAAAACTAGCAAGATAGCTTATAGGCCTGATGAAAAATGATCTTAACATGTTAAATAAGCTGTAACATAAGTTTGGTAAAAAGTAGAATAGTTTATCATGAGTTTTGGGTCGTTCTGGACACATTTTAAAAGTAAGACAGCATGTTGAATCGACTTTTGTGTAACCTTTAAAGGGCTATAGAAAATAGACCGTTTTATCGTATTGACATAAGGTAAAAGCCCACTTTTATCCCTCTGAGTCTACTTTCAAATCCAAGTGGTTTCAAGGTCTAACTCCAAGTTTAAGTGGGTCAAAAGTGTTGATTACAGTAGACACCTAGAAATTATGCATAAAAAGTATTTATGTAAAAGTTTCTTTAATGATGAAATAGCACTATAAGTGATCATATTTAAGTTGTTTAGACTCAATATGTGTTAGATAATGAAGTAGTGAGTTCTAATAGCATTAGAATGATAATCATGTGTATGGGTGCTCTTGGAAAGCTTACGAAAAGCTAAACAAGACCTAAAGGCGAGTAACGGTCTATTAGCTTCATGTTACTAGATTGAACATGATGTTAGAACTCGTGCAAGGTTTCGGAGATAGCCGAAACAAACCATGAGTGGTATGCTCAGAAGAAGCATGGTTTGTCAAATTTGGGGTGCCCAAAAAATGCACCAAAAGTCAAGTAGCGTGCATAAGAAGTGCACGATGTAGAACTCTATTAGTAGCATTCTTTGTGGATGACCCATGCTTGGCATAGTATGTACATCCTTTGTGGATGACCCATGTTTAGAACTAGTATATCAAGTTACATGTTTAAGCGTCCTTTGTGGATGACCCAAGCATGAATAAGCATGATGACAAGTTAGAACCCTAAGAAGAGTACTCGATGGTAGGAAAGTTCTTAAGAATAGTAGGGTGAATATGTATTCGTCTAATCAAGAAGCACGTGCCTAGATATCATGTTATCATTATGAAATTCAGAATCAAACTTATGTATGTGCCATGTGCAAGTAATAAGACGACTATAAGTCGTGCCATTAAATCATGTTATAGACTATTATGCTTATGTGTGAATTTGTAAGTATTATTTCATAATTATTTCGTTTACTCACTAAGTCACAAGGACTTACCGTTCTCAGCTCATATCTTATGTAGGTAAATGAAGATAGGTGATGGGGGCTTGTAGATAGCAAGTATGAATGCCTTTGGGAGATTAACGACTACGCTAGGGTATAGGTTACGAGCGACTCATTAAAGCACTTTGATCATACTTGTAATCCCCCATCTGTCTTTCAAGGTCTAACGTTAATGTTAAAACAATTTATGATCAGTTTCGAGTCGTTTCATTAGTCTACGAACAAGTAATATAGTTATGGGTCGTGTAAAGGGATGTTTGGCATAAAGTCATTGTAACCCAAAATGACCCATTTTGGTTATGTACGGGTTTAAACGATTAGTAAATGTTATGCACAGTTTTTATGAAGTAAATACATGTTTTGTTTTATGTTTAATTTGTTTTCGCTTTTTAATTTTTTATATATTTTATTATGCAAATTGTAGGTTGAAAGATCATATGGGTGGAAGACCTTTTGATGACCAATTGAAATGCATTGAGCTACTTTACAATGATGTTTAATTTGAGCATGATGATAAAGTTACTAAGGTTATTTGGTTGTTGATATCATTTTATTTTTTCATCTGAAAATTTCGTTAAATTGGCCTTTTTACTAGCTTTTGGATTTTTTTTACTTACGATAACTTGTGTCTACATGCGTTTATATATTAAAGAGTAAAATACACCGTTGGTCCCTAAACTTTCCACGAAACATCACCAGGCACTCTAACTTTTCAAAATCGTCTCCATGCGTCCAAACCTTAGGATTTTGAGTCCGATTGCGTCCCTTGACCCATTTGGGCAGGGTCAACGCACGTTTTATGTTCTAGTTTCAGGGGCATAATAGTCCAATCACTATTTAACTATGATCTAACCCAAGCTAAACCCGACAGTCAACTTGAGGGACCAAATGTGAACACTCAACTTAATAATTGGCGGGAGTTTAAGTATCACAACGGGAACGTAGACAAATTGAGGGACCAACCGTGTATTCCCTGACACGCTCTACTTTACGTCTACATGCGTGTATATTTCCAACAAATAATGGGGAATCGAAGAGATCAAAAAATGCTTCTAAAATTTAATGCAGACTATTCGTTTTCCCCATTATTTGTGTATATATTGGTTACTTCTACATGTTGCTGCATACCAATCTTATATCGTCAACATCAAAACACATCAATCACATTCACTTGAAATCATGTTGTCCGGAAACAAACGAGCTAGAGATGCGAATACTATCCAAGACAAGGAATTGACCAAAAGACCAACTACTGAAGCAGCAGAAAACCCTGTATCTAACCAACAACAGTCGGCCAATGTTGAAGGTGATGAAAGCTGGTACTATGAACTAGAAGCTGCGTTGGAACAGGAGGAAGATCAAAAGGAGAAGGAAGAAGCAAATGAGCAGGAAAAAGGAAAGGAGGAGGAAAAAGGAAAGGAGGAGGCAGAAGGAAGCCATGCTGAAGTGAAAAAAGAAAGGCTTTCTGCAGCGGCACAGGAGCATTGGAAAGAGAAGGCTTCACTTAGGAAATTAGAGAAAAAATGGATACACAAAATACAGGTTGAAACTGAAGAAGATGATGAATGTTTAGAAACATACGATTATGATAATTTACATTTGGCATACGCCTCAGATTAATGTCATTATGTAACGAAACATATTTTAAATGATAATTTTAATCTTGATTTTCTGAGTTTTTGCTTTCAATTGCATGTTTGCATCTGCATTTGCAGTTTAGCGGGTGTTTGGATTTAAGTAGTTTGACTTTCACAAGTCAACATACACCCCCAAGAATTGAATGACTATTTGGATTTGTGTCAGACTTTGTTTGGCCAGTTGACAACTATAAGTCAAAGTATCCAAATGCTAAATGCTAAAAACTCAATGTCTTAACTCATTCTCATGTTGTCTAATACATTGTTTGGTCAATACATTATATTTCATGGCTGTACATATTAGATATTCGTTGACATATAAAAAGTCAAACTAACCAAATGCTAAATGTGATGGTATACGCCCCACAATCGATTGATCTCATGTTGACAACCATTACAAACTTCACTACAACTTCATTACCATCTTAGTTAGTTTGACTGAATGTTATGTGTGCTGTGATGTTGAAAGTTTATAATTTTATTGAATATAATAGAATGTAGGGTTAGACATTAACCATACCCTAGTTGCAAATGTGGTTGGACTATATTGCCCCTTGGAAAATGTACCAAAACTGAGCGTTGACCTCACCATTTCTGGTCAAGGGACGCATTCGGCCTCAAAATCCATACTTTTGGACGCCAAGCGACGATTTTGAAAAGTTAGGGTGCCTAGTGATGTTTCGTGGAAAGTTTAGGGACCAACTATGTATTTTTGTCTATATTAAATGTGACAAAAATTCTTATGCATTAGGTATAAAAACTAAAATCTTAAACTAACTTTTATTTTATTATAAACCTTCTGCGTACACGAGTCTTATAATTATTTTGATGTCTGCACAAATAATATAGGATTAAGTAAAAGAGTAATGCGACATCTACACATATTTTACAAAAAAAACTTTCTCATGCACATGTAGCTGTGAGTTGCATCAATCATTTATGCTATATTTCTTTTTTCACTATCCATATTTATTTGGCACACGTGCATTTGATTTTTTTGTTAAATGTGTGTGAATGTAGCATTATTCAAAATAAAAACATGACAATTTATAAAAGTCTAGAAAACTATTTAGGTGTTGGCACATGTACGTTTCTTGAATTTGGGCGGAGTTGTGATGAAAAAAGAAGAAAGGAATCTGACAACTCCAGAATCTTCACGGTTAACGGCATGAGAAACTTCATCATATATTAATTCATCCCTGTTGACAAACATGATTCCTTCTCGATGGAACAAGCTTGTTCCAATAAAGGTTAATATAACATCTTGGAGATTTGGAAATAAGAGAATGCCTACGCATGTCAATTTAAATAACCCGAGACTAGACTTGCATTCGGTTAGGTTTCAGATTTCTGATCAAGATCTTGAGACAGAAGAACACATCCTTATCAACTGTGCAGTTGCAAAGGAAACAAGGGCCAAAGTCCTCAATTGGTTGGACATTCAAAATGTCCATATTGAAAGCCTTGGCGGTGTTTTGTTCTTTTCCGAAAGAACTAATCTCTCCTCGGCCAACTCCAAAGTTTTGATGCAGTAGTCCAAGCAACAATTCGGATCCTTTGGAAATTTCGTAATAATATGGCTTTCTCTCCAAAACGCCCAAGGAAATAACTTATATTTAATGATGTAAAGATCTTCGCCATCTAATAGAATTAAGAAAATCTCTTTTAATCGGATTGAGTGGCTTAGTAATCCTTGTACCACTCTATCACTTCACTTGTAACTTTTCTTTCCGAGCTCCTTGCTATATCTAATCAAATTATGTTGCCTAAAAAAATGTGTAATTGTTATAAATAAATGTTGCATAGAAATTTGATGATCAAACAAAAATTGAGCGGAGTTTTGATGAATAAAAGATGCAAAATTGCATATATATCATTTGCATGCATAAAACAATTGTATCATGTGCATCAAAAACTTATACCAATAATATATATGTAATTATTCACCCCTGAAGGGATATGTATGCAATTCACCAACATTTTTTTTAGAGAGGCGAAAAATCTTGTTTTTAGCATGTTAAATCTTTGTTAACCATGTAACTTAGGGGATTTGCGTTGCACACACATGTTTATTGGTACACTCTAATTTATGGATTACAAAATTGTATAATGTTAATATCTAGTTTACTTGCTTATCTATACTACCTTATAATATATTTTGGACATCTATATTTAGAAGTCTTAAAATGTTTAAGACCAAAAATATTTCTTTAATAGGAAAGATGTATACACATATAATTAAAAGCCTAGAAATTTAAGCGTCTTTAAAAAGTCTGGGTATTTACAAGTATAGCTTTCAATGCTTGTAATTTTTTAAGACTTACAAGAAAAGAAATTTAGTGTACACCACTTTAATGCACATAATTTTCAGACTTACAAGACAAGAAACATAGTGTACACCACTTTAATGCACATATTAAAAAAAATAATAAAATAAGGAAAAAAAACTCACATTAATGCTATTTAATGTAATCAATTAATTAACTAGTCAATAAATACTATTAATACAGTTATTAAAACACCATTACATGAGAAATACAAATTATCAAGCATATTGTACAATCAAATTAAACATAATTCCAGCATTAAATGTCACTAATATAAATAATAAACACATTATACAAATGTTCAAGCCCGAACAGGCAACAGGCCAATTGGGCTTGAGCCCGAACGGGCGCTGGCCAAACGGGCTCGAGCCCGAACGTGCACAGGCTAAAGGAAATTCTTGATATCCGTAATTTATTGTCAAAAAGAAAAATAATAAACTAAAATACATGATTCACCGGAAAATTTAATTTCAGGGTACCCACCGCTGCTACGCGCGAGTACCCTGCTAGTACAATTAAATGTGTAAATCAAAACATGTGTCTATTAATTGGATAGAGTGGCTTTTTAATTCTTGTAATGCTCTATGCTATCGTTTGTAATTGTTTGTGCCTAGCTTTTCGCTAGTTTTATTATACTGCGGTTAAAAAAAAAGTGTAAATCAAAATAAAGGTTTGCCAATCACATCTCATGACTTAGGCCATCTCCAATGTTGGCACTAAGTGTACCTTTTGCACTAAAATAGTGTAAAAACTTGCAAAAATGGTCTCCAATGTTAGCACTAAACACCACACTATTTTAGTGCAATGGGTAGTGAACACATAAAATGCACTAAATATAGTGCATTACTATTCATTGCACTAAAACGCCATTCATTCTATTAAAACATCTTATTTTTACTAATCCTTTGATATTTAATATAAAACATAAAAACTAGTTTATATAAAAAATATTTTTGTAAGTTTCAATTTAATACCATCAAAATGAGCTCAATATTTGTATAAAATATTTAATTTATTTTTTCTATTTATTGCACTATCATGTATTTTATAGATTTTAAAGTACAATTAGTGCAAATATATAGTCTATACATTGGAACACATTTTATTTGGTGCAAGCATATTCCAATTACCTTCTTTGCACTATTTTAGTATAAACTTTTGGTATCAACATTGGAGATGCTCTTAGGGGGTATTTTTTTTTCTTCTAAATTAAGAGACTTATAAATATATGTGGGTCCATGTCTATTAGAGCCACTTAATGGGAGGGGTTAATATTTCTTGCCTTGTGGAGAGGAAGTAAAAGAAAACACGTGGGTTCTACTGAAAAAGAAATATTATTAAATGTCATATGAACCCAATCCATTAGTTAAGGAGAAAAAGAAACACACCCCTAGTTATAAAAGATTCAAAGAAAGTGTTTAAAGAAAAAGTATTATTTATCATTTGGAGACTTAATGAGAAAAAAAAGAAGAAAAAAGAAAAGACATTAATAAACACAAAAGTTGACGAATAAAATTAAGAAATTTAATGTAAACGTATAAAGTAAAGTTTTTATTGACGAAAAGAGTATAAAACATTGTCTTTTGATACGTTAAACATTTGTTCATCAGATAAAATGTATAAGTAAATTTTTATAAATTAACTTCTTCTTGTAAGATCACTACCGTTGATGCAAAATATCAAACATAAATTTTACTACACGTATGAAAATATTATCTCTTTATAAATAACACATAATCATGAAATTTTTGGGGAAATTACTTTCGGAACATGTTTTGGTTTTTGGATGTATTGGCAATGACATCAGTCTTGTTTTTTCTAATCCAACTTGCATATTATCAAATGTCCTTTTTTGTGTTCTTTTGTGTTTCTTCCCTTTTTTTAATCGTATACTATCCAACACATCTGTCTTTGTATAAGAGTGCTCCGTGATGGAAGCCGTTCGTCCATCAAATGCACCAATAATGGACGAACGGCGCGTCACACTACAGCGTCCGTCCCGTTATTTGTCTACTTATATGTTTTTGGGCATTGCACCAACTGGTGCTATTGGTTTATTTTTATTTTATTTATTATTATTTTTGTGAGTTAGTGAGTATTTTTTATGGGGTATTTTGTGTGACCTACAAAGTGTTATTAATTTTTTTTGTTGTGAAGATGTTTTAACTATTAGTGTGTTTTTAAAAAGATGATAAGTTGGCACTAAGATTACAGATGAATAACGCGTTATTCGTCTCCCCTAAATTTCTTATCGCTTTGAAATTGTGCTTCAACCCCCTAAATTTGTGATAAATTGAAACGCAAATAGAATTTCTTCATTTCTTGCGACTTGAAGACTCCAAAAATAATTGGTGACAATGTGGGCCATCACGTGGTAGCTAGCTAGGGCTTCCTTTACCTTTTAAAGGAACATATTTTTCTTATGCGTAAATACGAAAATTCCTTTCTTATTTATGTTTGTATCATTTGGCGCACGACGAGGATCTCATGGTAAGATTATGCAGTTATGCTCACTTTTTAAGGTTTTTTGTTGATAAAATAAAAAATTATGATGTAAATATTTTTTGTTTAATTTTAAAAAGATATATTTTACTTTCAAATCAATCAAATCACCTTTTCTCTTTGGGCAAATTACCTGAAAATGTATGCAACTTGTCACTTTTTCCCATTGTATGTAGCTTTCTTTTTTTTTTCCCAATGTGTCACTAAAATTGCTAAATTCGTCCATTGTGTGTAGCGGTGACTTGATTCACCTGTTGGAGCAGGTTAACCTAACGGTCGTTAGGTTTATCATTGCACCGTTAGTCCTTTAGAGTAACGATCGTTTATCATGGCTACATACAATGACAAAAAGTAACAAGTTAGATGACTTTTATTATTTTTAAAATTTATGTACGTTTTTTACATGTTTTTGCACACATTTTTATACACGCTTTTATACACACATTTTTATACACGTTTTTATGCATGTTTTATACGTATTTTCATACATACATTTGTATACACGTTTTTATGCACGTTTTTATACACACGTTTTTTATACACACATTTTTATGCACGGTTTAACACACGTTTTTATAAACACACATTTACACACGTTTTTACACACACGTCTTTATACAAACATTTTTATATACGTTTTTATACACACGTTTTTTATACACACATTTTTACGTTTTTGTCTTTTTTTTACGTTTCGTCGGTTTTTTTACGTTTTCGTCGGTTTTTTTTACGTCTTAGTCAGTTTTTTTACGTTTTCGTCCGGTTTTTCGTGTTTTTGACCGTTTTTTCGCGTTTTCGTCCGTTTTTTCGCGTTTTCGTCCGATTTTTTACGTTTTCGTCCGGGTTTTCACGTTTTCGTCCGGGTTTTTATGTTTTTGTCAGTTTTTTTACGTTTTGTTAGTTTTTTTATGTTTTCGTCGGATTTTTTTACCTTTTGTCAGTTTTTTTACGTTTTCGTCGGTTTTTTTATGTTTTCGTCCGCTTTTTTATGTTTTCGTTAGATTTTTCACGTTTTCGTCATTTTTTTACGCTTTTGTCAGTTTTTTTACGTTTTCGTCCGTTTTTTTACGTTTTCGTCAGATTTTCCACGTTTTCGTTTGTTTTTCACGTTTTTGTCCGTTTTTTTACGTTTCGTCGGTTTTTCATGTTTTCGTCAGATTTTTCACGTTTTCGTCTATATTTTTTACGTTTTTGTCAGTTTTTTACTTTTTTGTCAGAAAGTGTGAAATAAGGGACGAAAACATAAAAATACAGACGAAAACATAAAAAATTTGGCGAAGACGTAAAAAATGGACGAAAACGTGAAAAAACGGACGAAAAATTGAAAAATCGGACGAAAACGTAAAAAGCCGGACGAAAACGCGAAAAAATGGACGAAAACACGAAAACGGGACGAAAACGCAAAAAAAAGGGACAAAAACGTGAAAAAACAGACGAAAGCGTGAAAAAACTGACGAAAACGTAAAAAATAGACGAAAACGTAAAAAAATTGGATGAAAATGTGAAAAGCCGGACGAAAACGTGAAAAACCGGACGAAAACGCGAAAAACTGGACGAAAACGCAAAAAAACTGGCGAAAACGTATAAAAACGTGTGTAGAACCGTGCATAAAAACGTGTGTATAAAAAACGTGTGTATAAAATCGTGAATAAAAATGTGTATACAAATGTGTGTATGAAAATCCGTATAAAAACATGCCTAAAAACGTGTATAAAAATGTGTGTATAAAAATGTGTGCAAAAACGTGTAAAAAACGTACATAAATTTTAAAAATTATAAAAGTCATCTAACTTGTTACTTTTTGCCATTGTATGTAGTCATGATAAACGATCGTTAGTCTAAAGGACTAACGGTGCAATGATAAACCTAACGACCGTTAGGTTAACCTGCTCCAGCAGGTGAACCAAGTCACCGCTACACACAATGGACGAATTTAGCAAGTTTAGTGACACATTGGGAAAAAAAAAAGAAAGCTACATACAATGAGAAAAAGTGGCAAGTTGCATACATTTTCAGATAATTTGCCCCTTGTCTTTAAGTCAAATTTTCTTTTCTTTATTTCCTTAATTAAATGATACTTGATAACACAAACATTTTTTTGCTTTACTTCATTTTTTTTACTTTCTTACTTAAATGATACTACTACTTAAATGATACTACTAAAGTAAATTAAGCATTTTCGCTTTGTTCTTCAGATTTTCATTAAAAGAAGAGAAGAGATCTGAGATCACTTCTCTTCTTCCCTCTTCTCCCCAAAAGTGGGCGGATCATCTTCTTCGCAAAATACACTCACACTTTCCTTCCTCAATCATTTCCTTTCTTCCCAATTTTCTTCCTAAAAAACTCAAGAACACAACTTTGACTATCTTCCTTCCTCAATTATTTCCTTTCTCCCCAAAAACCAACTCAAGAACACACCGTTTATGATTACATATTTATCAATGGCTAAACATTCCAATACATATTTGATGCTGATCAAACATATTATTGAGATACCTATCAAAATTACAAGTAAAGATGAGGACAAGTAATATATTTTGTGTGTCAAACGATCAAATTGAATTGATTAGCGTGTTAAAAAAACTACAATAAAAGTAGATAAATGACTTGTTAAAAGCTATTAAGTAGTTTTTTAATTTTTTATTTTACTTTTTTTTTTATTATTATTTTCTCTTCACTAGAGCAAAGACTTTATTTGCTAAAAGATTTATAATAATTTATAACTTTGATTCGATAACTTGAAGATTGTGTGTGAATAAAAATTGTTATATAACTTATATAAAGTGGCACAGTAAATGTAAAGTAACTCTTAATACCGTCTTTTACGGGTTATGGGTCTCAATGTCGTTTTTCACGGTGTACGGGGGAGGTTGAGATGTAGACAGCCTTACCTCTACCTACGTTAGAGAGGCTGCTTCAGGTTCTATCAAATGTAGAAAAGGGCCTCCGACCTTGCAAGAAGTGTTTATGAAAAAAAATTTTACGTCGAAGATATATCTGTTGATAGCATTTTCGCTGAAAATGTTGTAGTCTTTCCAATAACTAAATTTATTGGCGATGTTCTTAATAAATACATAGTTATTTCGTTCGAGTTATCTT
The DNA here is from genome assembly GCA_014162995.1 of Artemisia annua. NCBI lineage: Eukaryota > Viridiplantae > Streptophyta > Magnoliopsida > Asterales > Asteraceae > Artemisia > Artemisia annua. The sequence goes on from LBNU01008184.1 coordinate 29,549, forward strand.
TATTTTTTTTAATTTATTTATATAGTACCTTTGGCTTGGTGTAGTGGCCTATAAGTGTGTCATAACTGCATTTTGCGTACCTATAACGTCGCTAACTGCACCATTGCTGAGGTTATAGATGCTTTATTGGTGTTATGTCGTGTGAGTAACAAGCGTTTTGGGTTTAATTTTCTTTTGTCTAACGGCTATCTCCCAAACGGCCATACCTCATTCTTTCAAATAAATACTCCATTTGTCCTATATTAAATATTTGTCATATATTAAATGTCCAGTTTTAACTTTTAAAGTATTTATTTCTCAACTTTGACTTTAAATATTTTTGTTTGTGTTACATAATATTTGATGAAAATTATACCAATGAAAACATTTTTAAATCCCAGTTCATTCATATATTTTACATCAAATATTATATAACACTAACAAAAATATTTAAAGTCAAAGTTAAAAAATAAAGACTTCAAAAGGTCAAACTGGACATTTAATATACGGAGAGAGTACCACTTTTATCATACAAACTAACCAAACATAAACAAACCTTTTCCCCGTTCATACACTTTCATTCACATTCAACAAACCCGAATAACCAAAACAATGATTGACGCATGAAAAATGTATTCAACCTACCTTCTTCCGGTAATGCGAGTTCACCACAAAAGTTGAAAAATCAAACTCAATGGTAATGGCGAGATCCTCGTCAAGTAGAGAAGCTTTCAAGGAAATCGTCCAAGAGGAAACACGACAAGATCGTATAAAGAAAGATGACCACCAAATTTTTTTTGAGGAATTAAGATTTCTTGCTACAAACACCGTAAGGATATCGGAGGAAGATACGACTTTGATCTACCATCTAAAAGAAGAGATTTGATCAACATACGCTCCCAGTTTAGATAGTTTTAGTTTTTATGTATGTGTCGTATCATATATTATTTTCGTTGTAACTTATATTTTAATCATATTTGAATTTTAATTTAATGACATGTATTTGTTTTAAAGAAAATGAAAAAGAGAAATACTAAAAAGATATCCACATATACGTACAAGATTACTCCTAGCAGTCACACTGCTTAACCTTTCACCTCAGCGTCACAACAGCTTTTTCTCTCCTCAGTCTCTCACTTTTCACTCCTAATAACTCACACCACCTCACCTTTCAACCCCTTTCGTTAAAATACCTACTTTTATATAAACATGCCCAACTAAATACCTCATAAACACTCACAAACTAAATAATAAATAATAAAAACACTTGAGGGGCCACATATGCACATTTACATATAAAGTGACCGACTCACCTTTCGTCTCCAAAAATCACCTCCCGCACACGGCACCATCTTCTTCCCCGGCAAGCCTCACGCCGCACCTCCCTCACAGGCTCACCTTGACGCTCCTTGTCGGGAGCAGTCTAACATTTAATTGTAGAGTAAAGTGTTTTTCGATATTGTTGTTATATAAATATTATAGGAAAAAAGCTAATGTGACGGTTAAAAAACCCGACTTACAAGAAGCACTACAACTTGCACTCTTATGTTTTCCATATGTACATATTAGCATTCAATTACGTATCGTCATTTCCTTAAACCTTTAACTTAAAAGTGTATATAAAGTCTATGACAATGATAATGCAATAGTATAGTTTTTGCGTGTTATCAATAGTGGATGCATTGGAAAGTGTACTTGTTTTGGTATAATGCGTTTTCTTGACTGTCAATAAACTATTATTATCATTAGTTCTCACAAAAAGTTGGAATTTGATACAGTAATTTGTTTTGTTGAATATCAACAAGTTTTCAGATCTGGTTGTGTTCGTTACTATTTCACATTGTTGGAGACTGAAACCAACTTGCCACTTCAGCTGGTTTGTTTTGGTTTTATGGTTGGTTGATGACACCTTTGGGATTATAAACTTATAATATTTCAATTTAATATCGAAACCCTCCATCAAAATATATTTTATTTCTTAACTAGCACTCATTCTCTGTTGCTAATCCTTTTTATGTAATAACTTTTCCACCACAAGAAGTATGTCATTATTTTATCTCTTAAAGAACCCATTTTTAAAAGGGAGATGATTTGCACACTCCCTTAATTGATTGGCACACTCTAAATTAGAGTGTGTCAATCAATTTGGAGAGTGTGCAAATCACTTCCCTTTTTAAAATGACAAGTGACCATTTTAAAAAAGGATAAAGATTCTCTCATTTCTTTTTAACATGAGAGGTAATGTTATGTTTATCATGATTGTACATTGTTATTAATGGAAAACATTAATTTTATTTTAATTCTAAAGTACAATCATATTAAACACAACATTACCTCTCATGTTCGTTTAGAACATGAGAGGATCCTTATCCTTTAAAAAAATAGAGGAATGATACAATCACTTAAAACATCAACAAAATCCTTCATAAAATGACGTATCAGTTAGTGATTGGTGAATTTTATTATAGCTTCTCTCTCTTATTAAGCCACTCACTGCCTGACACGTCATTTTGTGAGAATTTCTGTAAAAGTTTTTGTGTGGTTCTAACAAAACTCTAAAAAATATAGCTTTGGTCAATACAGTTTCAATAACATTTATAATCCTACATATTTTGAGCTTGGACAAGAAGTATGCCATGAAGGCATGAACCAATTTATCCAGTGATGAAACAAATCGAAACTATTTAATTTTTCGAACAATAAATATTTTTGAAACAATAACAGCAAGGACCCATATCTTTATTTTTTTATTTTTTTCATAAATGTTGAAAAAAAAAAAAAAAAAAATGTTTTGTATGACGTAAATCTGAAAAGAAACCCAGACATCTAAAAGAATGGTGGAAAGTGACCCAACGCAGGGAGCCATTATTGCAGTACTATACATCACGTACATCTAGTAATAAATAAAGTAACCTAAATTTTAATATGTCAAAATAATTATGCTAACTTTTTTTTGAATGAGGTTACTGCAGATTATCTTTGCTTTACTTTAACTATCAAATTTGCGAAACCAGTTTTGAGAATTCCTAGCAAAAATTCCAGGTAACGCCCAAAATTTAAAAATCTATGCAAAAATTGTGTTCTTGGTGGTTTGAGAATTCCCAAAATATGTGTTGGACAGTTACAACAACAAAGTTCAAGCGCGGAACGTTAGATCGCGTGTTGTATCGAGCATAAGTAGCAAACACGAGAGATTACAAAAAACTGAAACCCACAAATTGTATTACTACAAAACCTCGATTGGTTTACAAGAAAGAATAAAAAGAATGCGCGTGTGTTTTGAGCATCACCCCTCACCTCCTTTTATAGGGGGAGCGGCTAGGTTCCCCTAGTCTTGCCCCTAAGGTGAAAATTGTTAGTTTTATTGTCAACTCTAGCTACGTTATGTTAAGTTGATTAAGTATATGGTAGTTACGGTCATGCATGGCAATTAATAGCTTTGTTTAGGATGTGGTAGGTCGGTTAGGATTTGCCCCTCACCTTTATAAATAGAGGTGGGTAAAAAGCAAAACACACACATTTTATTCTTTCCTTTGTAACCAAGTCGAGATGTTAATAAACTTAATCGCTCGGTTGTTTGCCGTCTTGTCGTATCTCACGTATTAACTGTTTGTGCTCGATACAACTCGCGATTTAGCGTTTCGCGATCGAACTACGGATTTGTTGTCGTAATTGTCCAGCAATATGCTTGCAAAATATTTGCTGATTTTATATACGTTTTCAGGAGGTAAGACATTTTGTCATATACTCATTTAATTAATAAATGGGGGAATTAAATATACCTAATCAAACTTAAAAAACTACACATTTTTCTAAAATACAAGTTTTTAATGCATGATGTACAATGCTATTAAAACATGCTTTGAAGAAATATGATAATATTGAAGTTTTCTTAAGAATATATGTAAATGCCCCTTGATAAATTTATAGTGCCCTTCTAAGAATTTTGTATACGGAGTTACGACTAATAAAAAAACAAAGTACAAATAACTAAATAATTTTAGGGCGCGTGAATATACTGTCTATCTATTTTCAGCTTTTTAGCATAAACGAAAAGATATATTTTCTTATTTGTCTATCTTACTCGAACTAGGTTGTGATATTTGTGAAATGACTGAAATCAGTGACTTAAGCTGGAGAAAATACTGTAATTACAAGTGCTTGTAACAACCACCATGGTGCCTTGTCCTTGCAAGATATTTATGGTTCGAACCTTCTTGGAAAAAGTCGGTCAGTTTTGGGTTCATACATGTCAGCTGAGCTATTTCTAAAATCTCGTGTTTCTTCAAATAAATCTCCAAACCCAACATGCCAATTGCTAAACATGGTTTGGGACAGTTTGGACAAATTTATTTATTTTAAATAAAAAGGATAACTAGTTAAATGGTGGAACTAGTTGAACCTAGCAAAGATGATTGATTACTTAACTTTCAAAATTCAAATTGTTGATGGGATTGGAAAAGACATTTTTGATATTTAAAATTACAAGTGGAATATTTAATATAAATCATTTAGTTAAAGCCTAAACCACCGGTTCAGATTTCTAGAGCCCAAACCGGGCCCAATAAGATTGTCTGAAAAAAAAAAATCCTTGATAGGTCTACCGACATATGAATGGCGTTTGGTTTCTACCAGATGCTATCCAATGATGGGTTTTGTTTCAGCATAGGTTGTTAAAGATTCTAATAAAGTGTTTGTATCTCAATGGTATCTTTTGTTGTGTGAGAAACTCTTCAATCAAATGGTTGTAGGTTCAAGTCCTGTTTAGGACATGTGAAATTATTGTGGTGTATAAATTGTGAGATAGTTAGTTGCCGTTCTAAAAAAAACTCATTTTAATTTGTGATAAAATCTCAACAAGAAAAACTTCTTATTTTCCTAAACAAAGAACGATATATTGGCAACATCATGACAAAGCAGTCCGCACATTATGCACGCCTTAGTGACCTAACAAGTAAACCCCGGATTTCACAGATTAACTCAGAAATCCCATAAAGCCTTGTAATCACTAGCCCTCCACAGTTACGGATTATATGACAAAAGGTGAGTAGCCACAAAGAGTTTGAAGGTAACAAACTTTGAACTAGATACATTTTATATTTATAAAACAACATGGAGACAAAGATATGCTTAAAACGTTATACGGATCGAGTACATTGTTTTTGCAAAGGCAAAAAAAAATAATAATAAAAAAAATAAAATAAAATAAAAAATCACAAATTTACAGCGTGTGGATAAAAATCATAAAATGGTCTCTTGAAACTGCCAAACATGCATGGAAACCAAGGTTCGGGTGGAGCTAAAATGGTCCAAAACATCCCTTTAAAATTTAGGTTATTAAATTTTTTAAGAGATATTTGTTTTGTAATGAGCTATTTGAACTTTTTGGAAGCTTCAAGCTTTTTGTGTTGAAGAAAAACAACCTTACCGAAAAGAAGCTTTGTTTGGAAAGGTAAACTTAAGGCTTTTATTTAAGAAAAAAGCTCCAATCTTAAACGCTTTATTAGAAATCGTTATTTTGAGGAGCTTTTAAATTTGCAATATACTCTCCAAGTATTTAATCCTCAAAGTATTTAACGTGCTACCCATTGATACCATTTGATATTTCTTTCATAACAAATTTAATTGTGTTTGTATTATGTGTATTATATTTATTTTAAAAGATACATCATTAGAAGCTACTCTTATGTGTTGTCAACATCTATAACTATATCAAAAGTAGGAGTATTTAGTTTATTTTTTTATTTGATACTAAAATATTATAGCCACAACAAACAAAAATTTAGGAGTCTAAACATAAGGCGAAAACGAATTTTAAAACCATAATCTAATGACTAATAAACGAGGGTAAAGGGAATAAAACCTATCAAGAGTAAAAACTCTTAACACACAAAAGTAATAATCAAGATCAAAAGATTAAAGTTACAAAACCCCGAGCCCCGTATTTATAAAAGGATTTGTGTGCAAAGAACAACATTTTTCACAACTGTTACACATAAAAATGCCAATGGAACACACGAATACACATTAAACTAAACACGTAAGTTGGTAATGAGAAAAGAGTGATGAAATGAAATGGTAATAAAGAGGAAATGGGAACATGACAATATTTTTATAGAGGGTTAAAATGATAATTATAAAGGGTGTATATATTCATCTGATATAAATATATAAAGTACTTAAAAGACAAAATTACAAACCATGGGTTTAGGTGGTTTGATTGACCCCTTGAATAAAGGAGGGGTTAAGTTTGATTTCTAATCAAACTTGTGTACTAAAATCTCCATAAGTACAAAGGTCGAAACCTTTTTGTAAGGGTCAGTCGACCAAGAAACTAAAAAGGTCGAACCTCTTTGGTCGATCCTAGATCAACTCCAAGGCGACTAAACCTTTAGTGACTTGTTACCCACTTTCGTACTCTCCAAATTGCATAGGTTGGTAGCCCTACTTCTGGAAATACCATCGCTCAAGTATCTCTTTTACAAGAAATCTTACTTATCAACTATCCCATGTATTTGACTGTATTACTCATGGGGTATACACCTTGACTCCATCAAGACTCAAGATTTAAAGCATTATATATGAGTATCAGGAATCCTATATTATTTTAAATTCTAGCAGAAATATTCTTTAAGTCACTCCATGACCCTTTATTCTTTGATTCATCTATCATAGACAAATGTTAGCAACCAAAGATTCTTATTTACTTTGAACTTCCATCATAGATGGATTGCATCAAAGTTCACGATTATTATTATTTTTTTATTACCTGGGTTTCCTACTTAGATAATTATCAAAGTTCATGATTATCTTTGAACCACTATCACAGATAGATTGCATCAAAGTGTATCATCTTGAGCTTAGAAACTCATTTGAACATATTTTCTTACTTCACCAATTCTTATAAAGAACCCATAAAGTATGATCACCTCCTGATCAAATCAGATAGATTGTTATAATTTACAAATGTATGTATATTTGGGACATTACCAAGTTTTCAAAAACTTATAAATTACAGGTTTTTTAAACAGAGAATGTCAGATTTATTAAATTTCAAGTTAAATGCTTTTAAACAAAAAATAAATAAATAAATAACTTTTAAAACATGCCCTAAAACGGAAAACAACCAATTTTAAAATTACCGAAATTTAATATTTTTAAAATCCTAGATCCTAAAATGAAGCACGACTTCAGGCATCATCTCCTGTAAATTCCCCACGCACTTGATGAAGACCCAACTTCGCTACCACTTGCGCTTGATGATGCTTCACGGCTATCACAACTACAATGTGTGCTTTGCTTCTCCAATTGACATTATACAATAAATTGTATATGTCAATTAACTTTTTGTGAACTTCAGGCCACATAGATGGAAGTTAAAAAGAAGGAAATAACAATTTACAAAATATAGATACCTTTTTTGATTTTCGCAAACTTCAAGTCACGTAAATACTCGAAGCCTTTTCCAATCTTATGGCCAGGCTTTCGGCAATAATAGCATGTGGAAATTGCCACACTCTTTCTGGTTACTGGTTCAAAGAAGAACCCCTCAGTCCTTCCAATAATATTCTCATCATTCGTCTCAACAACCTTATGCTTCCTGATCTTATCGGATCTGACCCTTAGGTCATCCTCAACTTTACGTACCAGCTCGGACCCAATGTTTTCCACAAACCAAAACCACCACCAAACAACTCAATTATCATCTTCATTTTTTCAGATTATAGCAAAAATCAAATTATAAAAAAAAAAAAAAAAAAAAAAAAAAAAGAAAAACCCTAAAATCACACAAACACTTCCACACCCTCATCTTTAATCTTCATATTTATATAGACTTCCCACACACACACTAAACCGACACCACCACCACGAAAACCCCACCGCCTCCTGAGTGGAACAGATCCTGTCATAATCCGGCCAAATTCATGGTTGGTGGTGTTTTTCGTTGGTTAGGAGCAGTTTTTGGTGGTTGTTGTAGTTTGATGATGGTTAAACACCGACGGAGGCAGTGTTGATGGGTGTGTTGGTAGTCGACGTTAGAGTGGGCAGAGATGGTGGTGGCCGAATAGTGTAAATATCATATAGTGTTTGTATATTTACTGTTGGACTGTAAAAATAAATGAGGCTGAAGAAAATATGAAAATTAGTGTTTACATTAGTATGAGACTCATGATGAGAAAGTGATTGTCGGTTAGAGAAAGATTGCTGTTGGTGAATAAAATGAAGGAGATGAAGAAATGAAGAAAATGAAAAATTAGTTAAGGAAGATAAGATATAAATTAAGTTGGTGATGGTGATATATGTGTTAATAATAATAATAATAATAATAATAATAATAATAATAATAATAATAATAATAATAATAATAATAAATTAACATATAAAATAAATTTAAATGTCAGTTACATAAATTGTCCCTGGGGTTTAGTATGAACATGAAAGGACGATAATGTCCTAGTGTGCCCAGCACGTGACGTGATTTAATGGCTAAAACAGATGCCTGTTTGGTCAAAGGACCGGTCCATGCAAAAGTAACAACCAGATGGACGACTGGTGTAATTATTGAAGTTTTAGGACGAAATATGAAACTGTGTGTAAACAACAAGGACGATTTATGTAATTAACTCTTTGCTTTTAGGGTAAATTACACGGGTGGTCCCTAAACTATACCCTGTTCTCATAGATGGTCTGCCGTTTGCGTTTTGTTGCATGGTAAGTCACGTTTTGGCCAAATGGTCTGCAGCCCCTTTATACATAACCCTCGTTAAATTTAATCGTTAGCTGAGTTGGACACCTTGGGCATTTTGGTAATTTACACGATTTGTATTTTTTTTCTCTTTCCTTAATAAATTTCTTCTCCTTGAGTCCCTGTCATCTGATCAGTTTAGTCTTTCTCACACACAGCTACCCATCTAATCTCTCATCTTTCATCCCTTAACTTTATCTGATTAAAAATTGAATGGTGATCTTCTTTACAAATCTATCTCAGCAATGGTGTTAACAAAATGGAAGATGAGGAAGAAAAGAGTAACTATAACAACTGTAGACTTGGAAATCGATTGCGAGAAGGCATATGATAATGACTTGAAATCCGGTTGGTTGAGCTATATTTTGCTATGAACTTGTGTTTATTTTTGTTGATTTACTAAGTAATTCCATTTTTTTTATTATCCAGAGTATGCACCACATTTGTTCACCATACGCATACACCATGGCGGGTCATTTAGGAGGTTTCCTGGTAGACAATACGTTGGTGGTCAAGAAGATATCTTTGATAGGGTTTACATTGAAGTTTTCTCGGTGTTTGAGTTAGATAAGGTACATAGGTGAGAATGATCCTCTGTTTTATCATTATTTAAGACCCATGAGTTGTTTAGATGTTGGGTTGTATGCATTGGGAAATGATGAGGATGTACGTTGTATGACTACACTTGTTATAAGTTTCAAGTTAATAGAGGTGTATATAGAGCATGGTTGTACTAAGCTTAATTGTTACCAAATGTCACCCGAACAAATTAGGGCAACAATAGAAGAGTATGAGGAAGATGTGTCTAGTAAACCTAGTACTAGTGCTTCTAAGAAAAAGAATTCTGGTAAAATGTTGTTGTTGACATGACATGATAGTAGAGGTAGTAGTACACCTACTAAGGAAGGATCCGGTAGTGACTCTGTTTCACCTAAAGTCTATAACTCAAGGTCTGTTTGGTATCCATAGAAATGTGAACTCACATTTACACAATTGACTGGGAATGAATCTAGTGACAACCAAGTCAATGACCTTCCACAAATAATGTCACAGTTTGAAAGTATAAACCTTACTTTCATTCCAATGGAACCAATGGTTAATGATGTGGTAAATGATAAGTTAGATGATGTGATTAGGTTTATAGACTTTGATGATAATGAATTGTATGGGGGTCCAGAGTTTAGTTATCTTGATGCTATAAATGTAGACAGTTCTGGTTAAGTCATGATGAACATTTTGGAGTTGATGACTTGGACTTAAACTTAGTCTTAAATATTGACCTAAATGTTCCCCAAAATGAAATGCAATAAGAAGTTGCTATGTCTGAGGTTCCCTATGACCATGTGGTCAATAAATCAGAGACACATGTTGATGTAGAAGCAACATTTGTTGAACCTAGAACTGAAGAACTTGTTGAAGGTTTCGTTGACCAACAAGTTAGTCAAGTTAGTGGTGAGGAATTAGTTGAACCAGGTAGTGGTCAATTATTTATTAAACATGGTATTGGTGAACAAGTACAATATAATGTTGAGGGTGACGGGATTGGTAGTGCTTATGATACTCAATATGATGGTGAGTCTAGTGATAATGCAAATATAGATGATGAAGATGTTGTTATGGTTGATGAAGAAAACGAAATAACAGAGCCTAATGTTGAAGTGAATCTGTTTGGTCTGAATAGGATTGAAGCTTTTGACAACATTGGCGTAATCAGTCAACTACCAGATGAGTTTTTTCAAGGAGATGGCATAGAAGTGGTAAATGTAGATGGTTTTGATAGTGCAACAGGTTCTGAGGATGAACCATGTTTTGATAAGAGGAAGATGTTAAAGCAACTGAGTAGGGGTATGGAAATCTGCTTGCCAAATGAGACTGTTGGAAGTAAGTACTCATTTTAATGTGGGCGGAAATTTGGTAATGCAACAGAGGTGAAGGATAAAGTGTATTTGCATGCCATTGAAACCATAAGAAATTTGAAGCTCATAAAGAATGACCACAGGAGGATAAGAGCAATTTGGGTAAAAGGGTAACTACCCCAATAAAATATATTACTAAAAAAACAGTTACGTACAACGGATGAGGGTGGATCCCACATCTCAGCCCAAAAAGGCTAAACAAAAGCGCCTACAGTGCTTAAGATCTAAACCAACATAAGACATGACAAACTATGCTTATGCAAAATAAAATAAACACCTATCTAATTTGACAACGAAGATTAATTTCATATGCATTAGCACACTTCATTTGGGCACTACTAAAATCATAGTTATCAAAAGCACCATCATAATAAGGGTTTTGATCATATGTGTCCTCCTTCCATTGCTCATATAAGCTCTCCATGCCTGCTCTACTACCACTTTTAGAACCATCATAAGCCGTATAAGAAGCGGTTTCATTTTAATCCTCAAGAACTTTATCATCATCACTATCTAAAACAACCAAATCTTCATCCTTTGAAAACGGATTACCGGTCTTTTGACCATCTTTACCCAAGTCACGGGAGCTATTCAAAATAATAGAAGGAGACGCTTTGGACAAATCATAGTTTTCCCCTTTTCCTCCTTCAATATCAGAATCAATATTTACATTGTTTGTACTAACATCACCACTTGGAATAACACTGTCCATAATAGACTCATCTATTTTATCAAGAGTAGCAAATGCATTTGAGGTATTAACCACATTACTAACCTTTGTAGGTTGTTTGGAAGTAGATGCCACAATTGTTTTATCAGTTTGGCTGGTCACCTTGTTAGAAGTTTGTTGCTTCACCACCGATCTATATTCAACTTTCTTGTCCATGTATAATCCATACGCCCGCTTAGCTTGAGATCCTTTTCCTTTGACAGTTGTAAAACCATAATTTGAAACACGTATATTAACACCTGCAGTAGGTCCTTTACCTTTATAACCGCACTAACTACACGTTTAGGCGTAGCTTTTGGACACACATCAATTTGATGACCAAATAACAGAAAAGTACTACATCTAGGGGGTTACCATTCATATTCAATACGAATTGTTTCCTTCATATATCCACTTCCCTTTATCTGGAAACAGCTAACACTAGAATATCACGAAATTCACTAGACACATTAACTTTAATCAAAGCTCTAGTGTAGCTACTCCTACCCCTTGATTCCAAACACATTTTATTAGTATACGAGTCAAGTAGCATACGAGTACCTATCTTTGAAGTAATCAAGCTCAACCCATCCTAAGTATAAGCCACCAATGGAACATCATGGAATTTCACCCCGAAGACAAATCCTCTTTTAAAAGACTTATCTCGGGCGACCACTAATTAATAAAAAATGGAATTCCACGAACCATCCATGGACCATCCCGTAAAACAGATTCCGCACCCTAAATAGACGCGAACTTGAAAATGAGGAATCCATTCGCGTTGATAGTTACTTTCTCAATTCCATCCTTAGCCCAATGATTTCGCACATACCATTCAACCACGGGAAAAGTAAGTCTTTTACCAATGAAATACCCATAAATCGAATTCTTCAATCTCTCATTGACTTCATTGACCAACTCAATAGGCAAGCCAACATCATAAGCAACATCTTTAGAAACATTATCAACCATTTTATGAAACATTTCCTTATTCAAAGGCGTAAGGCTCACCATATTAGCATAACTAGAGGAATTTTCTTTAGAATTCACAGCGTTTTTACTAGCATCAACATGATCTATAAGATTATTAACCATAACATCAGCATCATTGTTATTAGAATTTTGAGAAAAATCCCCATTGCTACTCTCAACATGCTTAGCTACTGTTGAAACCTGGTCATTCGCGTCAGGTATACAAGGTGCACTCACACCATGCTTATCAACGCCTTGTAATGGTTTCCTATCATCATCCACAAATACAAGTTTCCTAGAAAGAATTTGCTTTTCAATAACACTTATTTTGGTTACTAAGGAAGTACGACTTAGGAGATCACCTGCTGAAGGTTGTACATCAACAGGGTTCCAAGTTCGAGTCTTCCTCCCTACTAGTATCTTTATCAATGTTCCTACTTTGATTTTCCGTAGTTTGATCAGCCAAACTATCTTTCTTATTTTTCTTATCACCATTCCCTCCCGAATCCAAAAACCCAAGTTTCATACCCAAAACATACACATACCCATAAATCAAGAAGAAAATGCGCGTCTATATCTTCAATAAAACACGAAAACCCTAACGAATTAGGGTTTAGACTCGAACCAGCACCAAACCCTTACATGATATAAACCCTGACAAGCACGTTGGTAATTAATAACAGTAGATCCTATGAGCAATCAGTAGATAATAAATCACTAATGAATCATGAGACAGAAACCCTAGAAGAAAATCAAAGGAACACTAAAAACCAAGGATCGTAATAAAACCCAAGAGAACAATCAAAAATCATTAAATATAGATATTAAGGAGCGAATCGGTTACAGAACGGTGAGGTTTTGAGGGTTATGCATGATCTCCAAAGTCGCCAAGGGCGGGAATATAGCTGAGTTAAGACAAATCTATAAGAGCCATATGTGCTAACCAATTACCAGTCTTTATAGAGTCACAATGTAGTGGCACAACTGGCACAACTGAAACAGTAGGTGTTGGGACTAGTGGATCAAGCGGCCCAGTTCATAGAAGTAAAAAAGGAAGAGTGTAGGTACCATGGATGAAAGTGAAGGAAGTGCATCTGCTGTTGATGTACATGATATCTTATATGCTACCAAAGACCAAAAAACAAATAATGGGGTGGTGAGGACACACATAAATATATACAGATGCCTTCAATCAAGGGAAATCAAACACTACACTTATCAATTCTTGGCAAGGCAGATCTTTGACCAAGTTAAGGTTAATCTAGAGATCCCAACAAAGGCAGTTCAAGACCAGCTCTAGCGTGACAAAAAACTTTAGGTTTCTATAAGCATATAATTCATAGCTAAATCTAAAGCTGAAAGAGAGATTGCATATGATCACACACTACAGTATGCTATGCTTAGAGACTGTATTAGTAAATTACAGTCTACAAACCCTAATGCCACTGTCAAGATTGCAGTTGATAGGGATACTGATCCTTCTTTTCCTACTAGGGTATTTAAGAGAATATATGTTTGTTTGGAAGCATTGAAAGAGCGTTTTAGGGCTTTCAGAAGAGAAGTGTTAGGCCTAGATGGTGCTTTCATGAAGGGGCCATTTCGCCGCCAAGTATTGGCAACCGTTGGACTTGATCCAAACAATGGAATTTACCCATTGGATTATGCCTTGGTTGAAGCTGAAAGTAAGAGTTCATGGTCCTGATTCTTAATGTGCTTAGGTGATGACCTATATCTACAACCTAATTCAAATTTCACATTTATCAATGACAGACAAAAGGTTAGTAATATGCTTTACTTGTTGAATTTTTAAGGGCTAATTCTCTAAAAAAACACTATACAAAAATGTGACTTCTGCTTAGCGAATTAAAAAAAAAATACTCTTGTGAACACTAATGTTGACACGTTTATCTTTCTTTAAGTACTAAAGATAAAAAATAAAAATAAAAATAAAAAATTGTGATAACCATTTTACCCTTGAATTTTTGAAAATTGCATCCACCGTCCCTAGGCTAAATTACATAAATGGTCCCTATCCTTTGAAGAAAATTGCGTCCACCGTCCATATTTTTTTTCCAAATTTTTTTTGATTATTTTATTTTCAAAATAATTTTTTTTCTTATGTTTTTGTCCCTATTTTTTTCAAATAAGTTTGATGATTTACACAAGTTATAAATTTTACAAGAGTCTATAATTATGAATTTTGTCGAAAATCACTTAAGTTTTGCTTGTAAACAGCCATTGTTTTGCATTTTCATGTTAAAATCTTGAGAGTCTTAATGTAAAGCATCATTTCGGACAACTTTTGTGTTTTATACTTTTGATGATTCAGACCAGAAAGGGGTGAAAATCGTGATTTAAATTCGATACAGAAACCGCTTAAGTTTTTGGTAGTAAACAACCGTTATTTTGCATTTTCAGGTTAAAATCTCATGTGTCTTGATGTAAAACATTATTTCAGACAACTTTTGTGTTTTACACTTTTGTTGATTCAGGCCAGAAAGCGGTCAAAAATTTTTTTTTCACATGTCACGGGAAAATTTTTCTAAAAAAAATTATTTCAAAAAAAAATTGAAAAAACATAATTTCAAAAAAAAAATCAAAAAAAAAATGGAAAAAAAATAAGGACGGTGGACGCAATTTCTCCAAACGACAGGGACCATTAATGTAATTTAGCCTAGGGACGGTGGATGCAATTTTCGCAAACCAACAGAGACCATTTATGTAATTTGAAAGGGTAAAACTGTTATAATACTTAAAGAAAGATAAACGTTTCAACATTAGTGTTTACAAGAGTATTGTTTTTAGTTCGCTACGCAGAAGTCTCATTTTTGACAAGTATAGTGTTTTTTAGAGAATTAGCCCAATTTTTAAATACAACATCATATGAATTCTTATTTGAGTAGTGAATTTGTTTATGTAGGGTATCCTTCCGGCCATTAAATCTGTGTTCCCAAGTGTAGGAGACAGATTTTGCTTGAGACACATACATGAAAATATGAGGCAGTCTTGGAGTGGACACGCCTACAAGGATGCTTTGTGGAGATGTGCATCTATTACAACTGTTAATGACTTTGAAAGGTGTATGTTACATTTGGAAAAGTTGAATCCTAAAGTACATGAATGGTTGAAGAAGATACCACCTGATGAATATTGGGCAAGATCTCTTTTTTTGGTAATACCTTTTTTATTAATTTTATTTATAAAGTATTTACAGTTAATGCCATGTTATTATTTCACTGCAAAAGTTACAATAGTTAGACATGTATAGCATTTTTGCTAAAAAAAAAAGACATTTATAGCATTTAATGCTTTCATATTTATGTATTTTTGGTAGAGCCATTATAGATTATTGCTCAACAACATTGTGAGGTGTTTAATGGTAAAATAGTTGAAGCTAGGGATAAGCCAGTTATTACACTTCTAGAGTACATTAGGGAATTGCATGAAGAGAATAGTTAATAAACAAAGTGTTATTGACAAATGTGATGGTAACCTGACCCATACTACAACTAAAATCATGGAAGCCATTAAGAAAAAGCTCATTTGTTGAAACTGAAATGGAAATGAGGAGTTAAATATCAAGTATCAGGGGCATGAGGTGATCAGTGTGTTGCAGATGTACATAGCAGGAGATGTTCATATAGGAAATGAGAATTGACAGGGATACCTTGTAAGCATGCTATTGCAGCTTGTTAAAATATGGCTCCCAATGGAAAGGAAATAGAACCCCCAGAATCTTCGGTAAATCCTTGTTATTGGTTGATTACATGGAAGGAAGTATACTCTCACTTGGTGGAACTAATTAGGGGAAGCAACTATAGGGAGAAGTCCACATGTCTAACAACACTTTTGCCACCAAAGCATCATATCCAGATAGGCAGACCAAGGAAGAAAAGAAAGAGGTGCAAATTTGATGATGAACCACTTGTGAAAGATGGTAAACTGAGCAAGATAGGGAGAACCATTAGTAGTCAATCTTGTAGAAACATTGGACACAATAAGTCTACATGTAAAGGACAAGGTCAATGTAAAACCCTAAAATTCGGATACCAAATTTTACTTCTAATTTTTAATCTTTTCCTAAGTTATGAATATGGTTAATTATAAACCTAAGCTATATGATATATAAATACAATTGATTAAACTAACCTATGAGACTTGCCTAAATATAATTTGTTACACATATTTAAACTTTCCAAAACCCTTTCAAACTTGTATACGTTTCTTGGCCTTTTAAAACTCATGAATTACACATAATGAAGAGATATTAATTCCATGTTTTCAGCCCCTATTATCACGCATCATAACAGTCATAATCAAGACCAATCAATACCAATTATATTACAATTACTAATTCTCCTTATTAGCATGAAACGCTCCTCCCGTATCCTTTGATATAACGTGTTTTCTTTTCCCACTCTCCCATTCATACGACAACTAAAACACACACACACAAAGTCTGCTATTCTTTTCTCTCTTTCAAATCCAAGTATTCGAGGTCTTGTTGCTGATATCGTGATCTTTAAAAAGTGTCATTGTGGTTGTCGATTGTGAGTTATTGGTTGTTACTGTCGATTCGCGGGTTAGGGTCTGATTCGCGGAGTGTTATTCTTGTTCGATTCATCGCGAGGTATCATCAAGCCTTGTTTTCTTGTTTCATTCGACACTCATATATATGCATGATAACCTGAATATTTAAAACACTAAAACCTTAATCGTGTACATGCAAATACAAATCTGAAACATTTATATGTAATCGTTATATGCTAATCTAGACATGTTAATCTTGATAATCGTTAAGGTGATATAAAACCTGTTATAAAACCTGTTATAAAGAGCCATAGAAAATCATAAGAACTTGCATATAATCGACCCATGTTCCTGTCTTCTATTCGACCCATATATACTCAACTTACATCTGATATATACTCGACCTTATGTATTCGAACCATGGCATTTTAAATTCGATCATGTATATGCTATTCATTCGACCATGTTTTTGTTATTCAACCATTGTTTTAACCTTGTACTCGACATGGATAAATAATGTAACCCCTTGTTTAGTCGACTCTACAACTTGATTTTGAAACAGTTATATATTTTCTAGGAGGTGTTGAATTAATCTAATATGTTTTACTAAAAGTCAACCAAGTAAGTGTATTTTGTTGACCGTAAAGTTGTCTTTGTTGTGTTCCTCTTTTTGTCGAGTAATAACTGAACCAACAATATCATTAGACTTTAACTTGTTTCACTATATTGGAGTTTAACTTAATAAACCTACATAACATATTGTGAAATTCGACCGAAGTGTGTTTAAACCAACTCTCACATTCTACTCCTATTTCAACTTGCCTAAAAACTAATTGACCCTTAGGATATTATCATATTATTCGGTTGTTTTTTAAAACTCACTATTCGACCCTTACATTTAATTAACCGACTTTGGTTTCGACCTTATAATATAATCATACAAATCCTAAATGGTAATATTTATTTCGCCATTAATTGAAACGTGATTAAGAAACCTAAATAGAAATTATATAACCTTAATGGTGACATTTAAATTACATTAATTGAGACTTTAATATAAACCTAAACCTAATTAAGTTTACATGTTAGAAACATATTTTGAAACCTAACTTAACATTTAATTGATACGACGCTATTATGACCTAACCCTAAAGTGATTAATGATGAAATAAAACCCTAAGTATTTATATAACCTAAAAGACGACAAATGAACCCTAAAACGAATTAATACCATTCGCTATTATAATGAATGTATTAGTAATTTATATTACTTTAATGTAGATCCGGTGGAGACGGATTAATTCCCTTCTACGTCCTCGATCTTCCCTTTGTGCTAATTGTGTGTAAGGTACAGATATTCTACCTTTTATCAGTAAAGGTTTCTCATGATTCTTATTCTTTAACCTTGATTCGTTACATTGCTATGAACCTTTTGAAATGAACCTTTCGATATGAACCTAATGTTATGATTCCTTTGGATATGATCCCATTGCTATGATCCCTTTTGATATGGTTCTTAATTGTTATTGTTCAATCGATTATTTTGTTACATGCTTAATTCTATCCTTGCATATGTTTGCCTATATTGTTGCCCATTTAATGTATCTAGCCATGGGGAGTCTATGGCCGTATCGTTGATGCACCAATGGTATGACGCTGTCAGTGGAGGCGGGCATGTGTCCACTGCGTTCCCAAATGAATGTATTGCTAATTAGCGCACTTGGCCCGTGTTTTTCATATGTATGCTTAGTCTAGTACTAACATATGTATTAATGTAATGAAGGGAGCGTATGGATGCATCCTAGTAAATGAAATGTAATGTTAATGTGAATGAAATGTGATGTGAATGGACTAGAGTGTGTGCGATACACCCCATCTCACTAATGTGATACATCGAGCTAGCTACTCCATGTACATAATGTAATGTTGGGCATTTCCTTATTGTTGACCTTTCATATGCTTCATTATATCGATTTGTCATCATCTATATATCATTCGTATCTTATTCACAGGTTCTCTTGGACTCTTTCTATTATAGATTCGTATCGATTATACTTATTGCTTTTCATATATTATATCTGTTCACTGAGCGTTAGCTCAGCCGCATTTCCTTTTCTCTGCGGCAGGTCATTACAGGGGTGCTGGGCATGAGTGAAGAGAGTAGGAGCTAGAGACTTACCCTACTTAGTTCCTTTTCTTCATGTTTAAGACAATTTATGGATTTGATTATGTATTTCTATGTTGGTTCATCATTGGAAGATTGTAATGTTGACCTAGTGATGCTTTTATAATAAAGTCTTCCGCTTGCGTATTTAATGTTCTGATTTGACTCCATAATGTTACACTTTGACCCTTGTCGGGTTGGGGTGTTACAGTCAAGCTCCAAGAACAGGTAGCTATTTGAGTTTCAATTTTTAACTGTTTGTTTGCTTTAAATATCATGGAGAGTTTACAAGTTGTTTTGTAATGTAGGTGTTAACGATGCAGAAGCTAGTGATAGTGGAACTAGTCAATTTAGTCAAGTGCAACATGTAGCTGGTCAAGTTGATGCTGGTGTTGGTCAAGCAACTGTTGGTCATTGTCAAGGTAGGTCAAGTGTTGGACCTATGCAAGGTGGAAATGTAGTTGCTCAAGCTATTCCTAGTTCAATTGTTGCAAGTGGAAGTTCACCCTCAAGATGGACAAGGACAAGAGTTATAGAAGAAAGAATGAGTCCAAATAAGACTAGAGGCAGTCAAGATTCTTCACAGCCTTTGAGTTAGCCAGCCATAGAAACGACATATTATCATGCTGTTGGAAGAGAAATGGCTGATGATATACCAACACAATCAAGTCAGGCTAATGAAAGTGAATGGGCTTTCATATAAGCATGTTTTAACTTCAAGACAATTATGTGTTTAAGTACAATGTCTGTAATGCAAGTTCACATAAGTGGCAGACATCAAAGTACACACATATGGCAATTTTCTAAGTCCTTGTACAAGCAAACTTAAAATTCCACTTATGTGGCAATTTTCTAAGTCCACTTAGTTGGCAAATGGTAATATTTAACTTAGTTATGGTTTGTTTTAAGTGTTTATGACTTATTCGACTTGTTTTAGGTGTTTTGTGACTTGTTTGACTAATTTTGTCAAAATGAATCACTTAGGTACAAGACATACAAAAACTACATAGCAAAAACATAACCAAACCTATTCACCCTGCAAACTGCTAACTACATTTCCATACTCATGGATCCAAACTTAACCTATGCAAAAACATCAAACTGTCATAGATTGGAAAGGACCATAAGCAAGCATCATCAAGTAGTTGCACTCCAACAATCCAACCAAACCTCCTGTAGCTACAATTGAGAATAGTACTACATTTCCTTCTAAAACTCCACCATTCTCGGCTCATGTTTGACTTATTTTTATCAAACTAAGTTTATGGTAAAATGGGTCGCCATGCTCAACAAACCAATACCACTCAAGTACACTTAACAATTTGTAATCACACTAAAGTGTTCTTTAAGGGTACATTTTCAAACATCAATTTTGCTAAAATGGGTAAGAAATCACAATGGTCATCAACCCAATCCAACTTACTTATTATTCACTTTGTAAAGTAAAACAAATCAACCAAATCAAAGGTTTGCAACTCAAAATGGATCAGACTGTTGTTCAAATATAGAATACTAAAAATGTATCAGATTGTTGACTTTCCTAAGTCAAACTACAAACTTTTGATTGTTGACTTTCCTAAGTCAAACATGTTTAACATTGAACAACCAAACACAATCACTAACAATAACAACCCACATTCACTTGATCAGACATACTTACAAACCAAAATGTTATAAACATTGTTATTGACCAGATTCCATTACAACCATCACAAACTACTGCTTCACCAACCAAACACTATCACCAACAAATACCCTTGTTTAGCATTAATTGTTTTCCTTTTTCATAGCCGTTAATACTCTGATTTCTGTATGTACTAATTCGTTTATTGACCTTTTAGATGTCGGTCAATCGAACACCAGAAGAGGCTGCTGCTTTTAGAGCAGAAGTTGCTCAGGCTGTCGAGACCCTGATGCCTGAACTTCGAACTCGGCTCTTCGAGGAATTCCAACAGAATGCCTCTGGTTCTGGTGGTGGGGGCACTCCGGTCACCATATCTGGGTGGTTGCAGAAATTTGGGAAAGAGAAACCCAGATCTTTTAGCTCCGCCAACACTCCTGTTGATGCAGAAAATTGGATAGCGCACATTGAAAAGATCTTTGAGGTGTTGGACTGTGGGGATGAGTTTAAGGCGCGTTTGGCCAGCTATAAGCTGGAAGGTGACGCACTCAATTGGTGGAAGGCCTATAAGCAGGCCAAAGATGATACGTTTATTGCCAACATGACTTGGGCTGATTTTCGTGGGGTCTTCTATACTCAGTACTTTCCTCTTGCTGAACAACAAAAGTTTGAGCGGGAGTATCATACTATCCGCCAGGGAGATCACGAAACCACGACTGAATTCATGAAGCGATTTTTGAGGTTAGCGGGATTTCTGGGAGCAAAGGCTGGAACTCAGGAGGAGCAGGCTTCACATTTTAAATGGGGGCTGAAAGAATGGATTTTGGATGGGATTGTAAACACGGAGTTCACAGACGTGGCTCAGGTTGCTAATGCGGGTCGTAACATCGAACTTCTCCGTGAGAGGAACAGGGAGAACAAAAGAAACCGCGATGGGGACCGCATCCGATCCGCTGTAGCACCAACTCAGAACAATGCTCCGAGGGTACAAGATCAGAGGTACAATGATAGGAGGAATGACAACAGGCAGAACTATGGACGTGACCGTGGCCAGCAAACTAACCGAAACACTGGTGCTCCCAACCAAAGAAGAAACCCTAACCATAACCCAACCCTACCTTTACCTCCACCTCCACCATGTAAGACTTGTGGTAAGACACATCCAGGAAAGCAGTGTTACAAAGAAACGGGTGCTTGTTTTCTCTGTGGTTCATTGGAGCATCGAGTACGAGACTGCCCTAAAAATGATGGTAGGGGTGATGGTAGGCAGCCACCAAACAGAGGACGGGTCTTTGCTCTCACCCGTGATCAGGCTGCTACTTCATCAGGTACCGTTACGGGAATTCTGCATATGTTTGATCGTACTATATTTGTCTTATTTGATACTGGTGCCACTCATTCTATTGTATCCACTACATTTGCTAAGCATATCACTATTCCATCTACTGTACTTGATTATGCTTTATCTATATCTACTCCCATGAAGAACCAAGTTATTATCAACCATGAATTTAGAAACTGTCCTGTACAATTCGACGATAAAATTCGTGCGGCCAATCTATTCCCTTTGGATATGTGTGATTTTGATGTTATTTTGGGCATGGACTGGCTTTCGGAACATCAGGCCATGATCGATTGTCATGCCAAACGTGTTATTTTTGGCGATATTAGTCATCCGGAATTCATTTATCAAGGTTCTCGACCTGATAAGCCTTTGAAAATCATCTCCGCTTTGAAAGCCAGAACTTTGATCTCACATGGTTGTGAAGGTTTCTTAGCTTCCATTAAGGACACTTCTGTGGACGGACCTCGCCCTGAGAGCCATCCAGTAGTTTGTGATTTTCCTGATGTATTTCCAGAAGAACTTCCGGGTTTAGCTCCTACACGTGAGGTTGAGTTTAGCATCGAGTTAATTCCTGGTGCTGAACCCATCTCAAAAGCTCCTTATCGTATGGCACCAATTGAACTGAAGGAGCTGAAAGAGCAACTTCAAGAACTCTTAGAACGGGGTTTTATTCGTCCGAGTGTATCTCCGTGGGGTGCACCTGTATTATTTGTGAAAAAGAAAGATGGGAGTATGAGATTGTGTATCGATTATCGTGAATTGAACCGTATCACTATCCGAAACCGTTATCCGTTACCTCGCATCGATGATCTTTTTGATCAACTTCAAGGTGCAAAATTCTTCTCTAAGATTGATCTTAGATCCGGCTATCATCAACTACGCGTGAAGGAACAAGACATTCCTAAGACCGCATTCCGTACCCGATATGGCCATTATGAATTTTTGGTAATGCCGTTTGGTCTGACCAATGCTCCAGCTGTATTCATGGATTTAATGAATCGTGTCTTTCATGAGTTCCTTGACAAATTCGTTATCGTTTTCATCGACGACATCCTGGTATACTCGAAGTCGAAGGAAGAGCATGAAGAGCACCTTCGTATTGTTTTGGGGATTTTACGTCGGGAGAAATTATATGCAAAGTTTTCCAAATGTGAATTCTGGCTGGGTCAAGTAGCATTCTTGGGTCACGTTGTGTCGGCGGAGGGTATTTCAATGGACCCTGCAAAGGTTGAGGCTATCACTAAATGGCCAAGACCAACGACTGTGACTGAAGTTAGGAGTTTTCTTGGACTTGCTGGATACTATCGAAGATTTGTGGAAGGGTTCTCACGGTTGGCTTTACCTTTGACTACACTGATGAGAAAGGGTGAGAAGTTTGTTTGGAACGATGAACGAGAAAAGAGTTTCGAAGAGTTGAAGAAGAAATTGGTTTCTGCTCCGATACTTTCCTTACCTTCTGGATCGGGTGGTTACCAAATTTATAGTGACGCTTCAAAGAAAGGTCTCGGGTGTGTTTTGATGCAACATGGAAAGGTTATCGCCTATGCATCAAGACAATTGAAAACTTATGAGACTAATTATCCTACTCATGATTTGGAGTTGGCGGCAGTTGTGTTTGCTCTAAAAATTTGGAGGCATTATCTTTATGGTGAGACATGTGACATATTCACTGATCATAAGAGCCTCAAATATATATTCACTCAGAAGGAGCTGAACATGAGGCAGAGACGTTGGTTAGAACTCCTCAAAGATTACGATTTGAACATTCAGTACCACCCAGGCAAGGCGAATGTAGTTGCTGATGCACTTAGCAGGAAGTCTGGGGTGTTGGCTAGTCTTGATATTGCATCTGAGATTATCAAAGATTTAGAAGTTTTGGAGGTGGAATTATGTGTTCATGGTAGTGATGGTTATTGGGCGAGTATGAAGATTGAACCCAACCTTATCCTTCGTGTTAAGGAAGCCCAGAAAGATGATGGCGAGTTGTGGTCTATCATTCAAAACATAGAAGAGGGGAAGCAGACTGAATTTCGTGTTGATAACGATGGAGGGTATGGTATGGTGATCGATTATGTGTTCCTGATGATCCTTCTATTCGAGAAGCTGTGTTGTCCGAAGCACACAGTTCTCCTTTCGCAATTCATCCTGGGTCAACCAAGATGTATAGAGATCTAAAACAAAATTTCTGGTGGAATGGGATGAAACAAGATGTGGCCACGTTTGTGGCTAAGTGTTTGACGTGTCAACAAGTAAAGATTGAGCATCAACGTGCTAGTGGTCTTCTACAGCCCTTGGATATTCCTACTTGGAAGTGGGATGAAATTTCCATGGACTTTGTGACAGGATTACCCCGCACACAGAGGAAGCATGATGCTATCTGGGTTGTAGTGGATCGTTTAACCAAATCTGCGCACTTCTTACCGATTCGTGTAGATTATTCTGTTAGTAAATTGGCAGAAATATTTCGACAAGAGATTGTTCGGCTTCATGGTACACCTGCAGCTATTATATCTGATAGAGATCCACGTTTTACGTCACGATTCTGGAAGGGTTTGCAAAAGGCGTGGGGTACTAGACTTAAGTTTAGCACGGCCTTTCACCCTCAGACAGATGGACAAACTGAGCGTACAATTCAAACTTTGGAAGACATGTTGAGATCGTGTGCTCTTGAGTGGACTGGTAACTGGGATGAATACTTGTGTTTAGTGGAGTTTGCCTACAACAACAGTTGGCACGCTAGCATCAAGTGTGCTCCGTTTGAACTTTTGTATGGACGGAAATGTAGAGCGCCCATTTGTTGGAATGAAGTTGGGGAAAAACTTATTGAGGGTCCAGAATTGATTGAGCTGACTAATGAGAAAGTCGCCATAGCTAAGGAAAAACTCAAAGAGGCGAGGGCCCGACAGAAAAGTTATGCTGACCGTCATAGGAGGGAATTGTCATTTAATGTTGGGGACCGTGTTTTCCTAAAAGTATCTCCGTGCCGTGGTGTTAAGCGTTTTGGTATTAAAGGCAAATTGAGTCCGCGTTTCATCGGCCCATTTGAAATTTTAGATCATATCGGCGAAGTCTCCTACCGATTAGCTTTACCTCCGCAGTTGTCTCATGTACATAATGTGTTCCATGTGTCCTTATTGAGAGGGTACAAATATCATCCACTACATGTTGTCTCTTATCCGTTAGATCAAATCCATAATGACCTGTCACTTTCCGAGGAACCTGAAGCTATTTTAGAACGTCAGGAAAGAGTCATGAGAAACAAAACGATCCCGTTCGTTAAGGTTCTTTGGAAAAATCATCCTGAGCGCGAAGCGACTTGGGAAACCGAAGAATCCATGCGAGCTAGTTATCCGCAATTCTTTGCATTCTTATCCGTTTCTTTCAATTTCGCGGACGAAAATTTCTTTTTAGAAGGGAAGAGTTGTAAAACCCTAAAAATTCGGAAGCCTAATTTACGTATAATTTTTAATTTTACCCTAAACTATATTTTATACATGTTAACTACTAAATAAATTGTATAAGCCTAGAAATAAATTAAATTAGAATAAAAGTGTACAATATTTAAATATTCTTATTAATAAATTTGGTCTTGATTGAATGTTACATATAACTTTTGAATTGAACGCTATACTCGGCCAAATATTATTACCCATAATTGAATATAATGATTACCATAAAAACAATTAAAAGAGAACTTTAATACTTACCATATTAGACATACGCTCCTTCCTTTATTCACAGATAAAAAGAAACGCATGCATAACCACCATTGACTCCCTTATTCCTATTAAACACATACACGCTTTCTTCTCCCTAAAAATCATTATCATATTCGGTATATTGTTGCTGCTACTGTTTGATCGAACAAAGGAGGGTTGCTGTGGGGATTCGTGGCTGTGGGTATTTGATCATGAGTTGGGTTTTGATCGCGGGTCTATTCTTGTTCTGGTTCTTGTTTTTTTTTGCTTCGGTTCATCAACAAGGTATCACTATCACCCTTGTTTTCTGTTCCAATTCGAAACAATTATGCATGCTAAGCTGAATATCTAAAACACTTTAAACCTGTAATCTGAACGTGTTAATATTGTTACTTGTGAATCTGTTATAGAACATGTAAAAGGCTTCATGAAATCACAACAATAACATGTTAAAACGTGTTATAATCGACCCATGTTCCTGTCTTCTATTCGACCCATATTTACTCAACTTACATCTGATATATTCGACCTTATGTATTCGAACCATGCGGTGTTAATTCGATCATGTATATGCTATTTATTTGACCATGTTTCTGTTATACAACCTAATATATTCGACCCTAACATCAGTAAGTCGACCCTTATAATTTACCTTTTTCGACCCTTAATTAACCACACCATTCGGACTAAATTAATGTGTGAGTCGACCATAATCTAATTAGTATAAACATGTTTTTTTTATAACCAATTATAACTCTAACGTGGAATAAGAAATAGGTATGAATTGGATTTATTATACGCATGTTATTTCGTAATATATAAAGATGGTCATTAGTCGGTTACTTTTTTTTCACAACAGTTGGAACAAACAAGGATAGAAATATATATAGATTATGTACTGAGCTTGGTCTTGTAATTAAATAAGAAGTAGTGGAATTTTGCATGGTTTCATTGTATTCTATCTTTAACCATGCGTATGAAATTTTTCAAAACTAAACTACTTATCATTTTCTGATTGAGACATGTCAACTAAAAGCATTTCAAAGCTAGTCCAAACTTAAATGATATTCTAGCTAGTTGAATAACACTTATAACAATCTGAGATCATTAATAAACCTTATAAGTATAATAAGTCACAAGAATTGGTAATACTTATTTCGTCATTAATTAAAATGTGATTAGAAAACCTAAATAGAAATTATTTAACCTAAATGGTGACATTTAGTTACATTAATTGAGACTTTAATATAAACCTAGACCTAATTAGGTTTACATGTTAGAAACATATTTTGAAACCTAACTTAACATTTAATTGATAAATTAATACGACGCTATTATGACCTAACCCTAAATCGGTTAATTATGAAATAAAACCCTAAGTGTTTATATAACCTAAAAGACAACAAATGAACCCTAAAACGAATTAATATAATCCATTATTATATTAAATGAATGTGTTAGTAATTTATATTACTTTAATGTAGATCCGGTGGAGACGGATTAATTCCCTTCTACGTCCTCGATCTTCCCTTTGTGCTAATTGTGTGTAAGGTACAGATATTCTACCTTTTATCAGTAAAGGTTTCTCATGATTCTTATTCTTTGACCTTGATTCGTTGCATTGCTATGAACCTTTTGAAATGAACCTTTCGATATGAACCTAATGTTATGATTCCTTTGGATATGATCCCATTGCTATGATCCCTTTTGATATGGTTCTTAATTGTTATTGTTCAATCGATTATTTTGTTACATGCTTAATTCTATCCTTGCATATGTTTGCCTATATTGTTGCCCATTTAATGTATCTAGCCATGGGGAGTCTATGGCCGTATCATTGATGCACCAATGGTATGACGCTGTCAGTGGAGGCGGGCATGTGTCCACTGCGTTCCCAAATGAATGTATTGCTAATTAGCGCACTTGGCCCGTTTCTTTCATATGTATGTTTAACCAATTAATGAAAGCATAATGAAAGGTCACAATAAGGAAATAATCGCCCAACATTNGCATGAGTGAAGAGAGTAGGAGCTAGAGACTTACCCTACTTAGTTACCTTTTATCATGTTTAAGACAGTTTATGGATTTGATTATGTATTCCTATTTAAGACAATGTTGGTTTATCATTGGAAGATTGTAATGTTGACCTAGTGATGCTTTTATAATAAAGTCTTCCGCTTGCGTATTTAATATTCTGATTTGACTCCATAATGTTACACTTTGACCCTTGTCGGGTTGGGGTGTTACATTAGTGGTTTAAACTTTAATTTGATTAGTGTTAGTCAATTAAATATGATGATTGTGAGGTTAAGTTTACTAAAGTAGATTGTACTATTAGTAAAAATGGTGTAGTGTTAGCTAGAGGTCATAGGAGAAATAACTTGTATACATGCAAGTTAGGAGATAACTCTAAACAACACATATGTCTTACATCCATGGTGGATAACTCAACGCTTTGGCATAGGAGGTTAGGTCACGCAAATATGAGGTTAGTCCAAAATCTAGCTTCCAACGAGCTAGTAAGGAATTTACCAAAGTTGAGTTTTGAAGGACATTATTGTGATACTTGTCTAGGGAGTAAAGGACATGCAAACAATAGGAATAGGAATGAAGTGTCAACTAATAGGGTTTTAGAGTTGATATACTTGGATTTGTGATCCCCAATCCAAAGCTATGGAGGAAACTTCTACACTTTGATGATTGTTGATGATTATTCAAATTATACTTGGGTATTGTTTTTAGCATCTAAGGATGGAGTCTTAAGAAAATTTGATATTTTGAGAAAGAAGCTTGAAAACCTACTTGATTGTTTTATTGTTTCAATAAAAACAAATCCTAGTAGTGAATTTTAAATATTGCAATTTGGTAGCTTTTGTGAACAACATGGAATATCTTATAACTTATCAGGCCTGTTCACTTCTCAATCGCTTGAGATTGTTGAAAGAACACATCGTAAGTTACAAAAGATGAGTCGATCAATGCTTGACGAGCATCCATTCCACAAAAGTTTTGGTGTCATGCCTTAGATACCGCTTGTTACATCTTTAATAGAGTCTACATTAGCAATGTTTGTGTTAGCATCGTATTGATCGTCTAAGAAACAGGATTGCACTACACTGTCAACCGCGGAAGCCGAGTATGTGTCTCTATCTGCGTGTTGTGCCCAAGTTCTTTGGATGCGGACACAGCTCACAGATTATGGTTTTCATTTCGACCGCATACCTATGTATTGTGACTCGAAAAGTGCCATAGCCATCTCGTGCAACCCCGTGCATCATTCTAAGACGAAGCATATTAGAGTCCGCTACCACTTCATAAAAGAGCACGTAGAAGAGGGTACTGTTGAAATTCATTTCGTTAAGACGGATTACCAACTTGCCGATCTATTTACTAAAGCCCTTCCAAAAGAAAGGTTTGAAGAATTAGTTCGACGAATTGGCATGCGAAGCCTAACCCTTGAGGAGTTAGAACGTCTTCTCGAATCTTCTTGAAAAACATTTTCAAAACCGCTTCGCTGTAAATATTTTTGAAAAAAGAAAATACAAAATTTGAAAAACCATCAAAAACAAAATATAAAATAGAAAATTTTCAAAAATCCAAAAACAATATAAAATCTAAAAATCCAAAAATATTCTTCTCACGACATGTCTCTTGTATAATCGATATTATGTACGTTTCTAGAAATGCCTTTCAAAAATGACACGGATATGTACATATGCTTGAGCGAGAGTTCATTTAAATGTTTTCTAAAACATGTCGTCTCTCTAATTTTTTCTTCACAATGGCTTTCGTATACTTCAGTACGAAACCCGAGCCTAATTGATGACTTCTTAGCATTTCAACTAAGAACTCGTTTTTCAAAGAAAGGAAAGTGCTTAATTAAAAACAAAGGTTTCAAAAAAACTTTTTAAGCACTTAGCCTCAAAACAAAATGACTTGTGTACATTTCAGTACATAACTCGTATTTCAAAGAAAAAAAAACTCCCTCTAAATCCATTAAAATTGATTTTAAACTTTATGTTTAAACAATATGCTTTCTTTGAGGGGGAGTATAAAAAGAAAAAGAAAATGTTCCAAATTTCATGCGAAAAAGTCCGTCTATCTCTCCAAATGCTTTGTATTTAATCAATTGATAGCAAAAATATCACGGTATGCTATTTTTGAGGGGGAGAAGACGTGATTAAATGTGATCAAAATATGTTCCAAAGTTGTGGCAGAATCTCGAGCTCGTAAGTAAAGACATAAAAGTCTTATACTAGACTCAGAATTGACTCTCGAATTGACGAAACAAAATGTTAGTATTCGAAAGGATTTATCCAAGTAGAAAAGTACCATTTCGAGAAACTCTTAATTAGATGTTTACCATGACGGGTCTAACTTCCTTTTTAGGAATGTTAACAACATCAAGTTAGTTATTAGGGCTAGTTGTCACCTAAAAGCTGATAATGGATCCCTTTAACTAAGCAACGTAAACGTGTCCCTCGGGTATATGTCTATTAAGAGTGGATCAATTCAAAAAGTGCCAACTCTACCCAACATGTGCAAATTTATCTTAACAGCTCATGAGCACATGTGAAGGGGGAGTATTTCAAAAGTGCAAAACTCTCAATGTGTTAACAAAAATGTGTTTTATGATCATAAACACTTTGAGAGATTTTCAAGCAAAAGGTTTATGGCAACAATAGGATAGTCATGGTGTTATAAGGTGACTAAGGTTAGGAAAAACCGTCCTATGATCCGCCAGAACCGGAGGGATCTACCCAAGGACAATTCCAATAGATAGAATTAGAAGTCCTTAGGTATGATTAAAAGAAGGAGTAAAGAATGAAAGGGAAAGAAGGGGTT
This sequence comes from Artemisia annua, assembly GCA_014162995.1. Classification (NCBI taxonomy): domain Eukaryota; kingdom Viridiplantae; phylum Streptophyta; class Magnoliopsida; order Asterales; family Asteraceae; genus Artemisia; species Artemisia annua. The sequence continues at coordinate 60,074 of LBNU01008184.1, forward strand.
GAAGAATTAAAAAGAAATGAAATGAGAAAGGGTGAAAAGAAATGAGCCCTCCATATGTTCAACCATAGGTCAGACACCGGGTTCAATTCATTTGCTACTGATTGTTACTAAGGTGACATCGGTATTGAAGACAAGACGTCATGGACCCAGTGACGCACTGCACTTAAACCTTCTAGCCACTCGGGTATCTCTCAAAAGATACTTGTTTCATTCTCACGGAGAACCCTGCATAATCTATTGACCACTCATTCCGAGTGTGTTGATATTGAAAAGGAGGTACTCTGCTCCATTCCTCCGATGACTAAATGTGCACTTATTGAGTCTAGAGCCAAGAGATTCATCAAAAGATCTCATAGGAACACACGATATTATTACACTGGTTGTTCTACATCAATGGACGCCAGATGTAAACTTTAGAGTCCTACGCAGGTCTTAGCAATCTGCCAGAACGTTTATGAGAGAATTTACTTATGTACTTCTCAATGATTGAACGGAAACTCCTGCCAGGGTCAACATCAAACAGCCCTGACAGCAGGTCACTTCGGTAATCTCTTGTGGGTTACGCTTAGTGTTTCGGTGGATTCCAAACGGTCTACAGTCGTGGGGTGATCTCCAGCGACTCACCTAATCGTGGGTGTACTTCGGTATGTCTGTGTAAGCTCTTTCGAGGGTATCCGATTAGGAACGGCCATGGTAAGGGTTGGAGAAAGTCTTCACAATATGCTGTTGACGATCTCTAATTTCGAACCTGTAAGTACCGGATGTTTTATTGCTAACTGTTTTATGCAGGTACAACCACCACACTAAGATTCCACATGCTCATACACACATCTCAAAGTCAAAGGAAAGTTCTCACAAAGATCAAAGGTTAGCAACAATCAAAGAAAGATTCTACGCCAAAAAGAAGAATCTACAAAGTAAAGCGACAAAGATCAAAGTGAAAGAACCGCGACAACAAATATATCTATGGCAAAGACTAAAGATGTATGAGCATGTAGGAAAGGCGATTAACCTACAAAGACGAAGTAGTGACATAAGGCAGATGAACAACCACAACAACAAAGAACAAAGATAAAGTCATCATACAAAGATCACAAAGCATGAAGGAACAAACAATGATGAACATGGAACAATGACTTAGCTAATGTTTTCTAAAGACGTCAAGAGCTATAATGTTGAAGTTTAAAGATAAAGACGAAGACGTCACGCAACCTTCAATGACCAACACTTAGGGGGAGATTGTTAGCATCGTATTTTTATATTATGAAGTGTCGGTCATTATATCTTTGAATCGTGTAATAGGTTGCGTAAGAAAGTATTTCAAAGTTGTTTGTTCATGTTTATTAGAATGTTAGAACTACAAGGGCTAAACTTGTAAAGGCATGAAAGCTAATATGCCTAGCCCTTTATTAAGAAGTGTAAACCTTCATTTGAAGGTTGGTTGATCATTTGTAATAAACACATAGTTCTTATTTCACACACTTGATCCTCTCACTCTCTATCTATACATCTCTCTTTCTCTCTAGATTTGATGAAGAAGGTCGTGATTTAGGTTGTATCCAAGGTCATACAGTTTGAGCACTCGTGAATCGTTAGCCATGTTTATGTAATCACAAACACACTAATAGAAAGTCTCTAATACTTGTATTATAAAGCGGAAACAAACACAAGTAAGAACACAGAATACTAAGAACGTTTTGATCCTCTATGGATCTTTATATAACTCAAACTTGTTTTTCAACTCGTACTTCAAATATAATATTATGTTCCTTTTATAGACAAGGAACCCTAACCCTAAACCGTTTCACAAGACACGTATATTCTATAAACTATAGAAGATATGCATTATCTTCTCCTAATAAAACTCATGCATATACTAACTAAATTACAAAATACGCGGTTTATCTATATCCGCAGAAACACAATATGCAAAAACTATTCTTCCGCAGAAACTTATCTTCAGCAGATTCCAACTCTTCAGCAGAATCCGTCAGCAGAATTCATTAGCAGAATTCTCACTTAGCATAATTCCCAACAATCCTCCCCTAATCTTGAATTTGTCCTGGTTAAGTTCAAGATTCTTGATAGATCTTAACACTTCAGAATAAGAGGATTGAATTCGAACATCAGCAACAAAGAATCAAAACATCCACATCTCTATGAGTGACCAGACATTAAACTTCAGATCTTTGCAGCAATAAATGACAAGATGTACATCAAAACAAATTAGTTTCATACTATTCTCATCACATCCAGGTGTGTTAACTCCTGTGAGAGGTGAATCATTGAAAATAATGGATTTGATGTCTCTTTACCAATAGCCATCACTACTGGAGTAGCCAAATGTTTAAGTTCGAAAACTATGGTACACTGATAACCATATGATTTTTAGTAAATCATCAACTATAAACGGATTTGAGTTGTCTTTACCTGTAGCCGTTTGCTCAGGACTAGTCAATTTTAGGTTGAATAAATCACCTTTGGTGAATTGATTACCAAATATGGTATTCCACTGCCTTTACCACAAACCATACACTTGTGGGCTAGCCAATTATTTGGAATCCAAAAGGAAAAATCCGTGGTCAATTGAAAAGCATTCAACTCTCAGCTGTGAAGCATGGGTGAGTTGAGTACCCAATAGTTTTGAGCAAACTATTACAGCTACGTCTTTACCAAAGCTGTACCCTTTGGACTAGCCAACTCTTTGATGAACACAAGTCACATCTGGTGAGTTGAGAACCATCAACAGAGTAATTTTACAACAAACCTGCAGAAAGTTAGTACAAAAATCGAAAAACTACCATTTTTTTACTAATAAGAAAATGAAATAAAATATACAACATAGAATACCAGAATCAAGTAGAAGCCTGATGTTGCATAAGCTGAGACTTGATCAACCCAACCAACTGTTCAGCATGTGTGAGATCATTTGACACTGGATTAGGAGGAACTTCCAATCTCCTTCTAAGCAATCTTTTCAGTAGATTAGGTGACAAAGGATAATGCTGATCAGAAAACATACAAACTCTCATCCCACACTTGGTCTCAACAACATGCACATTAGGATAAGGATAAAATCTCCATGTATCAACCTTCCACTTATGAGAATTCTTCCAGATAGAATACCCTGTACCATTTGGGGACTGAGAATCAAACAAAACTTGAAGATCTCCCAATAAGTACAACCCTGCTCCTTGTGGTTTATGAGATGCATACTAATGTGAAACAAAGGCATAAAGAGTATTCAGATCCTGCCTATCCACCAAATGAAGTATATCTTTCAAGAAAGTAAACTCCATAGAAGATGTATCAAGCCTATAAATAGTGTTGATCTGTTCATTAGTCACCTTCCAATCTGTCAACACACTATAAGAATCCTCTGGAAAGGTTGTAGAAGACCCCATATTGATAAATGTAGCATTATCAGCCTTGATATCCACATGCTTAGAAGATCTATGCTTCTGAGAGGTTGACTTCCTAGATAATCTCACAGATCTTCTAATAGCAATATGTCTCTTATGGGACATCCTTTTCTTCCTCCTACCAGGCACACATATCCCCAAAGAAAAGGAAGGATCTACCTTTTCAGATACACCAGAGACATCTTCAGTAGGAATAGAAGGTGTAGAACCAGAAGGAATAGAAGCAAAGACACCTTGGTGATACAACTTGTCCATATCTTGCCTAGCTCTTTTAGCTCTAGCAGTTTCTTATTCAGCTTGCTTAGCCAGGACTGCACGATAGTTGGAAAGAAATGATCTTCCTTGATCAACATATACAGAAGAAGGAATCTCAATTATATTCTTCTTTTCCTTTGGATCCATATCATGATCAGCAGCTATTTGTGAAGCTTCAGAAGAAACAGCTATGATAGAAGCTTTAGAAGAAACATGAAGAACTGAAGGTTGACTAGCAGATGCTTCCTCAGTAGAAATGGAAGACACTCCCTTTGCTTCAGCAGATGGTAGACTTTCAGTGGATTGTACACCATCAGCAGTTTGCAAACCATCAGCAGTTGTACCAACTTCTTCAACAATCTTGGATCTTTTGGCAGTAGGAGCAGCTAGAGCATCAGCAATCCTTTTCACTTGAGAAGCTGGTTTAATTTGCTTCATAATCAAATTATACATCCTTCTCAGCTCAGAATCAGGCAATTTCCAGACTTTCTTCTTTGACAAACCAGAAGTATAAAGAGCTATACTCTGATTGTAAACCACATTCCTCATATAAGTCCTCTTCTGTGCTTCAGTAGGTGGTCTGTCTCTTTTTTTTAGCCTTCTGAGCTGCAGTAGCTTTTCTCTTGTCAGCCGCATCCTTTTTCTTTTGTTGTCCAATGGCTATCATTTGTGCAGCAAAATTTTCTCTATCAAAAGCAGCTCCNCTCTGATTGTAAACCACATTCCTCATATAAGTCCTCTTCTGTGCTTCAGTAGGTGGTCTGTCTCTTTTTTTTAGCCTTCTGAGCTGCAGTAGCTTTTCTCTTGTCAGCCGCATCCTTTTTCTTTTGTTGTCCAATGGCTATCATTTGTGCAGCAAAATTTTCTCTATCAAAAGCAGCTCCCAGAATACTTTGAGCTAGAGTAGGATTGGAAGCAGCTTGCATAGTGTAAGAATCCCACTGCTCATCAGTAAAATGAATTGATTGGGCATCCAATTCTCTTTGTCTTTCAGGAGGCAAATTTGAAGTAAACTGAGCTGTAAGCTTTTGTATTAATGCCTTACTCTTCATGAGATCTTCATACTCTTTCAGCATCCTTGCCTGCTCAGTTCTTTCCTTGTCAGTCACACAATCTTGGCCAAGATCTTCTTCAACAAAGATACCTTTTCCCTTGCCAGAAAGATCTACATCAGGAACACTTGGAGATATCTCATCAAGAGAATCATCATGAGAGATATCCACAATTGGAACATCAGCAGATGCATCAGGAGAAACATGTGGAGAAGAATCTTCAACATGAGCAGAAGAACCAGCAATGTTAGAGTCCAACACAACATTTCTCCCAGCAACAAATACAACTGAAGGATCGTCTGAAGATGTAGCAAAAGGTTGTGCTGGTACTGAAGCTTCTTGACTTATATCAGAGGTAATATGCACCATTGGTATCTCAGTATCAATGTGATCATCAACTACAACACTTAGATCCGCAACAGCACTTTGTACTCCAAAAGACTCCGTGGATACCTTGTTCTAATACTGTCTACGCCTCTTTCTCTTAAACTGAATAGTCTCCTTTTGTTTTGAGGATTCAACAGCTTTAGGAGAAGGAACATCAGCCATTTGAGCCACTTCAGCCAACAATCCAAGAGGATCCATTTGCCTTTCCTCTTGTTCTTCATCAGAAGAAACCACAAAGTTTCTTTTCCTTTTCTACCCAAGTTTTGCTTCTAACTCCTGAACCTTATTTTTCAAAGCTTCAATTTCAGCACCAAGAGAAGATTTGGTATTTGCAAGCTCCTTTCTCATCTCTGCAACCTCTTTATTATTCCTGTTAAGCAATTCATATATAGTTGTGAGAGTAATAGGCTCCTCAGCTCCACCAGCAGATTGCTCAGTGGTAATGGGAGAATCATTGAGCCTTTCAGGAGAAATAGGCTCAAATATAGGAATACTTTCATTCAAAGGCTCTCTAACAGGACTAGGTGTGGGCAGTCTAGTAATCTTAGGTTCAAAAGGTAAAGGTACTTGTGTACCAAGAGACTAAAGGGTCTCCTCAACCTCAAGAACTTGCTCATCAGGAGCAATAGAAATAGGTGGTGCAGGAGGTCTAGGTGAGATGGGTGATGGTAGAGGATGGTCAGGAGAAGCATTTGATGCTTCAGCAGTAATGGAAGGACCCTCATCAGTGGCAACTGATGGATTACCATCAGCAGCAATACCATGAGATAATGGATTACCATCATCAGCAGGATGTGGAGAGGGTGGAGCATCAGCAGCATTACCCTCACCAGCATTTTCATTGCCTTGTGGCAACATAGCTGGTAATAGAGGGTGAAATGCTCCTTAATAATTAGTTTTCATTGAAGCAAACACTTTAGCTCTAAGTGCTCCTATGGGATGAAAGGTTCTTTCTTGGGTTCTTATGCCTAAGATAATTTGTAAAAACCTAGGGTACATTAGAAACTTATGCCTTTTCTTTTGAACATTTTCAACCATGTTATCAAAAATAAACTTAGAAAAATTATAAGTTAAACCCTTTGAAAGACACACTATACCACAACCCAATTGGGTAGAGAACTGATCCCATCCTCCTGACTTGTTGCTGATATACTGAAGTAATGTGTGCACCAAAAATCTCCACATAGGGCAAAACTGATTCTTGTACCACATGTCTGTTGCAGTACTTAGGTAGCCAACATCTCTTAACCCAGCAAGTATTTCTTCAGTGTTGGTATGATAGACACCACCTTCATCATCCAAACGTAGTTGTGTCCTAATCAATGATTCAGTCACCACATACTCTGCTCCATCAATAGTTGCTACAATCTCCGTGTCAGACCTCTTAGTAGCAGTTGCCCAAAATTGTTTCACCAATGATTCATATATCACATTAGGAGAATGTGTTAAAGCATAATGAATCTTGGAACGTTGCAAAAACTCTACCATAGGATCATATTGCTCATGGCCTTTTGTCTTAGTCAGAAAAGCAACCTTGTTATGATCTTTCTTGAATTGAAGAGTCGCCATTTGAAGAGATTGTGGAAATTGGTTCTGAATTGAGTAAATAATAATGGGTTTAAAATTGTTTGAAGAGGGAATAGGTTGATTTGGGCGAAGATACTTGAATTAGGTTATAAATAGAAGTTACACGGTCATGGTCAAAAATATCGCAACAGATCGTTGACCAAATCTGACGTGTAAATTAACTTTCAAAATTCAAAGTTAAACCTTCAGTAGAATCAATGGTCAATCTGCTGATGAAGAAGTCAATCAGCAGATTCACTTGGTAAAATATCTTCGGTAAATATCTGGCGTTTTACTGTGCCATCCGTTACGCATTTATTACCCCAATCCCTTTACTCCGCTCATAGATTAATCCCAAATCACAATTCACACAAATCACTTACCCCCAAATTAATCATCAAACCCTAATTTCTCAATAGCCCCACAATTGCCATCCCAAAACCATGTCATCAAAACCAGAAATCATCGATCTAACCTCTTCCTCTTCATCATCATCATCCAGTGATGGTTGGAACACTTACTTTCCACCCATTGCTCGACCATGGATGCATCAAGTAACCACAAACCAAGAAAGTAAGAAGAAGCAAAATATGGGGGAACCATGTCAAGCCCCCAATTCTGCTGAGTCTGATTCTTCTGAAGACTCACATCCCTTGCTTCCTTACCCAGCATCAGATAGATAATCAGTCTCTCCTTTTCTATTTACCTCGGATGAGGAATCTTCCGAGGATGAATATGAAGATCCCTCCTTTCTTCCTCCTTCCACACCTGAGAGACCACAAGCAAGGTCTAGGAAATCTAACCCTCCACTTCCAAAATCACGAGAGGTAGTGATTGGTCTTCCTGCTCAAGAAGGCAAATGAGAAGACAAAGGGAAGGGAAAGGTGGAGTAGTTGAAGATGTGATGTTGCCAGAGACCAAACACATAGGTTCTTGAGCATCTTCATCATCGTTTACATCAATCCATCCTTCCATTTTCATCTTCAGCTTCTTTATCGTACTGGACATGCATATCCACCAGGCTTTTGCAATATGGATGATAGGATTTTAGGATTTGTGTAGTTGAATATGTATAGGAATGGTCTTTAATTTCTTTTGAAGTTGTTTGTAAGCTGTAACTTGTTTCTTGAATGAATGAACAACTTGAATTTATCTTTCATTGCACTTCTTGTCTTTCTCTTCAGTAGAAATAATGAACATCGCATGTATTCCACTTCAGTAGAAACAATAAGAATCAGTTGTATTTACTTCAGTAGGGACAATGAGAATCATTTTTTTATCCTTCTTCAGTAGAAACAATGACTCCATCAGGAGAAACAAACTTTAGCTTACAGGACCTTGTTCCAAACAATCCAAACCAACAACTACACACAGCTGTATTCTGTAAAACAGATACATAGTAGCAAACCTAACAGACAAACTAATATGCTAAGAAACACATTAGATGGTTAGTGTTAGCAACCTAAAATATACAATATTTACAATAACAATCAATCATCCCCTGAGGCATATACCTCCCCTGAGGCTTATGCCTCCCCTCAAACTTTGCATTTAAGGGTTAACCATCCCAATGTGGACAACTAAGTGTTGAAACCTAGGTCCATAAAAAGCTTTAGTCAATAAATCTGTGTGAATCTTAACCACTTTTATCAAATGTTTTTCATATGCATCTCTTATAAAGTGGTGCCTAATCTCAATATGCTTTGTTCTATTGTGAAAAACTGGATTTTTAACAATGCATATGGTACTTTGATTATCAATAAAGATTGTGGTGTTCATGAAATTAAACCCATAATCCAGCAACTGATTCTGTATCCAAAGTACCTGCCCACAACAATTGGCAGCAGTAACATATTCTGCTTCAGTAGATGAGGTAGCAACTATTGTTTGTTTCTTGCATTGCCAAAAAATCAATCTTCTTCCAAGAAATTGGCAACCTCCAGTTGTGGACCTTCTATCCAAATTTGCACAAGCATAGTCACTATAACTATATGCTTCCAACTTGAAAGGGGACTCTTTTGGGTACCAAAGACCTAGGTTAGGTTGGCCTTTGAGGTACTTGAAGATCTTCTTGACTGCATTCAAGTGAGAAGTAAGTGGTGTAACTTGATGCCTTGAACAAGCACTCACAGCAAATGTAATGTCAGGCCTTGAAGCTGTTAAATACATCAATGAACCAATCATGGATCTGTATAAGTGAACATTCACAGCAGGATCTGGTTCAATGTTGTTCTTTGGTTTAGGAGCTTCATAAGGTGTAGTAGCAGTTCTGATACTTTCCATGCCAAACTTCTTCAAAATGTCCCTCACATATTTATCTTGACTAATAAATATACCATCTGGTTTCTGCTTAACTTGTAGACCCAAAAAGAAAGTAAGCTCCCCCATGGCACTCATCTGAAACTCACCCTTCATTAAATTCTCAAATTCCCTGCACCAAGCTTCATTAGTGGAGCCAAAGATAATGTCATCCACATAAACTTGCACAAGTATAATATCCCTGGAATTCTTCTTAAGGAAGAGTGTTTTGTCAATGGCACCTCTTCTGTATCCATGCTTCAGCAGAAATGCTGAGAGTCTAGCATACCAAGCTCTTGGTGCCTGATGGAGGCCATAAAGAGCTTTGACAACCTTATAAACATACTCAGGATGATCTGGGTCTTCAAAACCTTTGGGTTGAGTGACATAGACTTCTTCTTCAATCTCACCATATAAGAATGCACCTTTCACATCCATCTGATAAACCATAAAGCCCATATAAGATGCATAGGCCAAGAAAATCCTAATGGCCTCTACTCTAGCAACTGGTGCAAAAACCTCATCATAATCTATCCCTTCTTCCTGCCTGAACCCCTGAGCTACCAGCCTTGCTTTGTTTTTGACCACTATACCCCTTGCATCCCTTTTATTCTTCAAAATCCATTTTATCCCAATTGCATACTTCCCATCTGGTAGAGGAACCAATATCCAAACTTGCTGATTCTTGAATTGTAGCATTGCATCTTGCATTGCTTCAAGCTAACTTGAATCTGCAAGAGCTTGTCGGACACTGGTTGGTTCCATTTGAGAGAGGAAACAAGCAAACAGACAATGTTGAAAGTCTGTGTGATTGTCTCTTTGTTGATTTGAGACATAGGAAATAAAAGCAACTTCTCCATACTTAGTTTGTTTCACTGTGCTTCTAGTTTTAACAGGGTCTTTAGGATCACCAATAATATTTTCCTGTAGATGTAGAATGTTGATCCTTTTTGTTGCATTGGGATTGACAGCAATTGTGGTATCAAGATTGGTCATTGTTGGTTCAAAAAACACTGTCATAGGAAGATGAGGTGAAGATGCCAACTTTGGGTTGGTGATTACCAAGATCTGAAGGACTTGGAAATCTGGTATATGGTTCTCCAAAGTCTGTGGACACCATGGTAGAAATGGGAGTATATGCAGCAGGATTTTCAGCAATATCCTGGTTTCCACTGACTGCTTGTGCTGATTATCTAAGGAGTGTTTCAGCATCTTTTGCAAACTTCTCACCAAGCCTCTCAGCTTCTTGAGTGGCTGCATGCTCTTGCTTCTTGAGTCTAGCAAGATCCTCTGCATATTGTGACTCTTCTTCATTCTTATCAGGAGAATCTTTTGCTCCATTACCTGCAAACTGGTTAGGAGGAAATGAAGGTACAACAATGGTTTGTTTATCAAGCTCAGACTCATCTTCTGAGTCATCATCCAGGACACCTGCATTGTTAGAGGGAGATTCTTGTGTACCTGCAGATTGGTTAGCAACAAATCTAGTATAACCCAAATAATGTGTTAAGTAATCCAGGTCAAAATACCAAGCATGACCTTGACCCTGAACATTAGTCTTTTCTTTTAGATATCTCAGGTTAAGAGTCTCCTCTATCCTTTTAGCATTTAGATTATATGTGTGACATTTCAAAAATTTCATGTCATTAAATTTAATATTTTATTATTTAACTATTCTATTTTAACTAATTAACTTCGTCAGAAGTTATCCGCGTACATCGTGTCACGTTCAAGTTAATTCAACCAATACTTGGCTACGCCAAGTCTACACTTTTTATGTATTTTCGGTTCCTTACAATCCTCTTGTAAAAGTCACTTTTCATTTTTTTTCATTTTTACGTAAACCTTGCACCTTTCACGTTTTACACGATTTAAATTTACGTTTTATGATTTTAACAACATGAAACAACCTAGACTATGATGATTTTACATATTCTATGCATTTTAACCTATTTTCAAATTTACAATTAAATTTTATACTTGTCATTTCATTTTTATAGTTTACGTCACTTTTATCAAGAACCGGTGTCACTAAACGCCTTTTCAACTCACGGTTTCAGCTTTAACGATTTTTAAATCCTCCGATGAACTCACCACTCATCTAAATTACTAAAATAGGTTATGATATCATGTTTTAATATTTTTGAAAGTTTTAAAAATTATTACTACCCGGTACTACGTTACGCGTCTTAAAAACTCTACGTTTTAATTACCGGGATCAAAACTACTCTCTATAACACACTTATACTCAAATGATATCATCAAAATATCCCACTCACCCTCTCCTAGCCATGAGGTGGCTGAATTTTGTGGTATGCATGCTTAAGAATTTAAAATTTTAACAAGTGTAACTAAGAAAACTTGTAAGTCTTGCACTAACACAAAACCACTAAAACTAAACCATTTATCTCATTCAATACATGCAAAACCACTAATTTTCTCTCTTCCCTCTTGATATCCACGACCAAAAAAACAGATCCAAATCACATATTTCCATCCGAAAATTTTAACTAAATTATTAATCATAGAATCAAGATTCCTTTGAAGCCACTTAGTCCATTGGGTTCTTGGTTTATTACACTCAAAAACATTCAATCAAATCTCATCAAATCCTTAGTTTTTCTTGGAAGTTCTTAGCAGAGTTTATTCAAGGTTTTAAGGTTTTCAAGGCTGGTATCGTTAAGGTATTTTCTAAAGGGTAAAGAGTTATAAAAGTTTGGTAAAAAATTTGTAGAAAGGGGTGCAAGAGTTGTTGGTGGGATTTACGCCGTCATAGTCCTTTGTTTTCTTGTAT